>CATIWR010315068.1:0-65808 GCA_949677035.1 Omphalea diandra | reverse complement strand
TATATATATATATATATATATATATATATATATATATATTTCAAGTGGATAAAAATTATTATAATTTAAACTCAACCTTTTAAAAATGATTAGTAGCAGAGTCAAGATTTTTTTTAGTGGGGACAATTTTCTTAATAATCTTGATTATTATAATTTTATGTCTAGAACTTTATTTTTTTACGAAAATTCTAAGTTAATTTAAACGTGAATTTGTTTGAAACTATATTCTATAGAAGTTGTTTCGATATTTGATTTCTTATTTAACTAATTAATTAAATAATGTTTTTTTATTATTCATAAAAATTCAAAAAAATGAATTATATATGAAGAATATTTAATATTGATATTTGAACAATTGTTAATATACTTATTCAATATAAAAAAATAATACTTTTAATTTTGAATACAAATACATTTCTATTTTAGTATTGGAACAAAAGAGAAGAGTTTATTAAGCTAATATAAATAGTATTTATTAGAATAAATTATAAAAAATCTTAGAATTAGGCAATATTTTTAAATATATCTTAATCTTTATTTCTTATAAATAAAATATATAAATTTTAATTTTCCTTTCTTATCAATATTTTCAAATATATTTTAATTTTCCTTCAAACTTTGTTATTTAGTCTAATCAGATTTAAAATTAATTTTTAATTCTAATTACAGAAATATTTTTATTTTAAAGCTATTTTATTTTATTTTTTAAGTAATAGTACAAAATTTTGTTTTTGATATCTTTATTAATAAAAATAATTTATAATTTTAAAATAAAAAATTAAGTTTGAATTTCAAGTGACTTAAGGAAAAATTGAAATCAGCTAAATTTTCATAGTCTAAAAAATTTTTCACACTTTTCTTCACCCTAACAAAAATATTTAAAAATAAAAACCAAATATCTAATTATTTTTAATAATTAATTGAAAATATATATTTTTAGGTCTAGTTTAGATAAAGCATGAATTTAATTGATTTTCAGATTATTTAAGTCAAGTTTTTATCAATTAATATAAAAAAAATTAACTTTATACTTTTATTAATAAAAAATAGTTTATAATTTCTAAAATAGAAAAACCTATTTTAAATTTTTAAACAAACTTGAAAAAATTAAATCAATCAAATTTCCCAATCTAGAAAAATTTTTATTTCTTTTCTCAATATAAATAATATAATATTTATTCTAGTTTACTAAAACCTAAAATATAATTTTCTTTTATTCTATTTATTTATCAAATACTTAATTAATATAAACCTCAGTATAATTAATATTTTTAGATTTGAATATGAAGTGTTGTGTATTATTTATGCTGAAGTTTATAAATATGAGTTATTTAAAATAATTATTGAGATGAATGAATATTAATTATTTGATAAATAATGAAAATAAATTAAAATTAAAATTTGATTCTTCGTAAATTAGAGAAAAAAAATATTATATTACTGGATTAAGTGAAAGAGTGAGCAAATTTTTAAAACTAAAAAAATTTGATTAATTGTAATTTTTAGAATTTTAAAATTAATTTTTTATTTTAAAATTATAAATTATTTGTATTAAAATAACAAATTTGAATAATTAATTTTTTTATATTGCTTGACAAAAAAATAAATAGTATAAAAAATAAAGTATTACTTTAATCAGAACTAAAAGTTAATTTTGAATTTACAAAAATTGAGAGATCAAAACCTGGTTGGAGAATAAATTTATAAACAAAATTAAAGTTAAATTTATATACTTTGTTGATAAGAAATAAAAATTAGATATATTTAAATGTTGCCTCTAATTTTGAGTTTTAATAGTTTAATCTATTTATTGCTATAGGGTGCTTTAAATTTTGAAATTTCTTAACTAAAAAATTTTAGTGGATAATAACTAAAATATTAACTTTTGTGGGCTCGAGATTTAAATAACAATTTTCACTATGGTGAAAATAAAAATTTTAATGGTCAACAGGTCATTATTTTAAAATTACAAATTTTATATACCCTTAATTGAAAAAAATATTGTTATTGCTAATCACTAATAGTAACAACTCCACTTGAATATCAAGTAAATAATATAATATCTTTTTTAAATAAGACAAGGACAATGAATTTCAGTCACAAAAAGAGATAGGCACCTTAATCTAATCTGTCGCATGGGTAGTTTAAGGCAAAAGATTGGAAAAATTCAAATGACAAAAGGAAAATCTTAAAAACAAAGTTATCTGAATTGTGATATTTTCCCCATTATCAGTGCCCAGCCAAATGTCTATCATAAAATTTCATTATTGACAATGGCAACAAAAATACAAAAATATCTGAAATGTGATCTTTTACTAATCTTTCCCCACCAACAAGTAAATGGCTCTATCAATGATGATGAGATCAATGTGCGATTAAAAAAACAAAAAAAAAAAAAAGAAAGGCAAAGAGTTTGACATTGACTAATATGGAAAATGAAACTTGATTTTTTTAAAAAAAAAATTGACTGGCGTATGATGAAGCTGCTCTTCTTCTTATAGAAAAACTAATATCTTTTGACAGCAAGTAGATGAAATTTTGACTCATTCACAAATTTTAATTTTTTCAGAATGGATGAATCGGTGGAACTAATAAAATAATAATTCAATTTATTTTAGTATTTAAAATCAATTAAAATTGTTAAAATTAGAAATGAGATCAAGTTCAATCTAAATTTATGTCTATAAAAATTTAAAATTTTTAAAAATTACATTATCTTACCTAAATTTTAAATATTAAAATATTTTTTTTATTATTTTCTCTTATTATATTTTTTATTTTTAAATATTTTTTTAATTATTTATATATTTAAAAAATTAATTATTTAAATTGAATCAATCGAAATAATTAAATTGACCAATTAATTGATTTCATTTTGACAATAATAGTGTGATAGTTTATAATCACGTGCACCGGTGGGGCTCCTTAGCTTCGAGTGGCATCGAAAAACGAATTAATTTCATTTTTCTAATTAAGATATATTGTTGATGAATATTTGTGCTGTTTTTTGAATATTATATCAAATTATTAAATAAATGATATATATCTTAAATATTATATATATATATATATATATCACTCATTTAATAACTTATATAATACAACAAAAAAAAAAAAGCAAAATATTTGACACAATAGTAATGTCAAAGGAGGCTCTGTGCATTAGACTGGAAGAGTTTAGGATTCTTAAATTGAACAAACGGCTATAATAACAGACATCGCATCAAATTGAGTTAATATTCTTTAGGTTAAATAAAAAAAAATAGATTGAATAAAATCAAATCGAAAAAATTTATTAAATTAAATTATTATAGTTTTTTCAGTTTAATTTTCATATAAGTTCAGTCCAATTCTACTTTTAAAAAAAAAAAAATAGTTGTATTCAATTTGTTTTGATTTTTTGTAAAAAAGAATTTCAATTTAATTGAACTAAACTAATTTTAAATCAAATTATAATAATTTAAATCGATATTAAATCAATCAAAATTATTTAAATTTATTATTTATATTAAAATACATAAAATCTATTAAAAATTTCTTTTTATATTAAAATATTTAAAATATATTATAAAAATTATTAGTTTTGATTAATTTTTTAAAAACATTTATTTTAAATAAAAATGAATTATAGTTGAATCAAACTAAATCCGTTAAGTCTAATTTGGCTTTTATCCCTTGTTCAGTTTAATTCAATTTGAAGTTTTTGAAAAATTCAATTTTTCTAATTTTTTTGTTCGATCAGTTTGTTTTGATTTAAATCAAATGCCTAACCTTATTGTCTTCGCTCTAAATTTTTTAGCTCAGAATAAGTTTGATTTAATTTTTTAAAAAAGGTATATTCCACAAATGAAGTGATAGAAGATCATGATAAGATCAACAAATCATGTGACTAAGTTCAATCTTATTTTTTACTAAATTAAACTCAATTGAAAAAAAATAAAAATTGACACTTTCAAATCATAATGAACTGTTTTCTTACATTGTATGTGTTTTAAATGAATTCTATAATTTTTATAATATTTTTATATTAATTCATATTTTTATATTTGATGTAAATGAAAATTCATTTGAAATTCTATTTTATTACATTCTTAAAATTGCTTATAAATAAATCAAATTCTATCAAATTTCACATAATTTATAAATTAATTCTAACATTGTAAAAAAAAATTTTATTATAATGAAAATACCCTTAGTTAATTTTTTTACTTGTCTTTTCTTTTTTTTTTCTTCTCTCTCTATCTTCTTATATTGTTATATTTAAAAATTTTAAAAAATAACATAAGAATATTTTTATAAATTAATTTATTGAATTTTAAACTTAAATTAAACACAAAATTTATTTATTTTAAATTGAAGTCTATTTTTATTTTGTAGTATATAGAAATTCATTAGCAATTAAATTTTGTAAGAAATTTATTTATAAATAAAATAAATTTTAAGTTAAAATTAAATCAAACATAATATTAAGCTTCATATATAAAACATAGTCTTTATTTGATACGATGAAATTTAATATAATAAAAAATATAATGTAATGTAATATATTAATTATTATAATCTTATATTTAATTTCAAAAACAAAATTAATGTAATAAAATAATCTCATGATTTTTATTTTTATAATTTATTTATTTAGATAAATAATTATAAAATGATAATATTATTAACAATACTAACAAACACTAACAACAAATGGTGATGATCATGGTAGTTGAAATGTCAATTTTAGTGATGGTAGCTGAAGATGGAGCCATGGTAAAGCTGGTCGAAAGTGAAAAAGGCTTCGGTGGTAAAGATAGTAAAAATAAAAGTAATGAGATGACAAAAATAAAAATAAGTAATATATATATATAAAACAAACATTACATGAATTAAAGTAAATTAACTACATAATATAACTAGTATTATATTGTAATAAATTATTTTATATAAATAAATAAAATATTAAAAATATCATATGATCACAACTATATTATATTTTTTTTATTATCTTTATAATTTTAGGGGAGGGCAGTGTCACCGTGAAACTGAAATAAACTTCTATTAGTAATTAAAAAGTACATTGTATTGAGTCAATCCAATTAAAACGTTCAACCAAAACCAATCAATCAACCCACTAGATTTTTTTTTAGTGATTTTTAAGGTGAGGTCAGGATGATTAGATACTGAAGTAAGAAGCCTATGTGTAGAGATAAAGGTAAGCAACTGCTCCAGATTTTTTTTTTTTTTTTTATTTGTTTCTGTTTACCTATTCAAAGGCTTTATGTGTCACACTCTTGCATTTGAGATTTGATTATTCCTTATTGGATTTTGATCCAATCCTTATAAGGTTTATTGATGCTATTTAATGTACAAAATTGATTAAGACATCACTGATGTTAATGGGTTACCAACAGATATCTGTTTTAAATATAAAATTGATGTGTGCAAGATTGCAAGCAATAACGAGTTTGATTCCGAATTTCTAATCTTTGATTGGTGATAACTTTTATGATAATATATCTAATAAAAAATAAACAATTGAATTAAAATATTTTTAATCAAATAGATTTTAAATAAAACAAAACTTGATTAAAACAAAATTTATTATTTTGATCTTAAGTGTTTAACAAAATAAATATAATTTTTTAAGCAAATGAATATATATAATGAAAACAAACAATTGAACTAAAGTTCATATAAAATTATATCTAAATCATACATTATAATTTTAACTAATTGATAAATAAACATACAACGTCTAATAATAATAAACTATTTATTATAAAAAATTTTGTATATTCTGATAAAAATTTCTGTGACAAAATTAAATTTATCTTAATATGTAATTTTATTGTATATTATATCTTATTTTAATTGAGTCAATTATATCTTATTTGACTAATTGATTTTAACTGTACTCCAAATTCAAATTAAAATTTATTAAAGTGAATATTTAGACTCAATTGACCTTCATAATTTTTTAATTAGTTCAATCAAAATCAAAATTAAGTTTAGAGATCAATATAATATTTTTATTTTTAATCACATTTTCACTTAATTAAATTTACTATATACTTCCATATGATCAATTTTAATTTTATATTTAAATTTAAATTTTTAAATTTTTAAATTTAAATTTATAATTTAAAAAATTCTCAATCTTTTATTAAAAAAAATTCCTCTCAATCTCCTTAAAAAATTAATTTATATCTTAAATAACAAATTATTTAAACTGTTTAAAATAAAAATTTCTTAGAAATATTTAAAAAACTAATTATATGAGTTTAAATAAGATGATATTTTATTTTTTATTCAATTTAATCTCATTTTTTAGAATTTATTATGTATTTAAATGATAAATTTTAATTTTATATTTAAATTTTAAAATTACAATTTTTAAAAATTTAATTTAGAATTCATAAATAACTCAATTCTTTAAAATAAAAATTTATAAAAAATATTTAAAAAATTAATTATATGATCTCAATTAAGATGGTAGTTTTATTTTAACTTCAATTAACCTATTTTTGCTTAATTAAATTTATTACATACTATATATGAAGAATTTTAATTTTATATTTAAATATATAAATTTAAAATTTAAAAATTAATTCATAAAATCTCTTCATCTTTGATTTAAGAAATTTTTTCTCTCAATCTCTCCATAAAAAATTAATTGTTATATTTTAAGTAATAAACTATTTAAACCATATAAAATAAAAACATCTAAAAAATATTTAAAAAATCAATTTCATGAACTTAATTCAGATGATATTTTTATTTTTATTTAATTTAATTTAATTTTTACTTAATTAAATTTATTATATATTTTTGTATGATAATTTTAGTTTTAGATTGAAAGAGCTTTAAGATTGAAATTTAAATTTAGAATTTTAAATCTCTCAATCTTTCATTTAAAATTTTTTTTCTTTCAATATCTCCTCTAAAAAATTAATTAGTATATTTTAAATAATAAATTATTTAAACTATTTTAAAATAAAACTTCTAAAAAATATTTAGAAAATTAATACATAATATGAACTTGAACATTTTTAAAATTTCATCCTTAAAATAAAAATTAAGAATTTATTAGTTTATTATTTAAATACATAAAAGTAAAATTTTATAATTTAAAATAAAATTTAATTATGTATCTATCAAAATAAAAATAAAATTTATGTTGGCCCTTGGCACCAAGAAGTGGGTTGAATTGGTATATGAAAATTTCTAAAAACAAAGAAGTGAGCAGGAAAAATGAGAAGATTGAGACAAACGATTTATAGTGGTTCGGGTATTAACTAACCTCATGTCCACTCCCCAATTCACCAATTGGGTATTTCATGCAATCACTAGTGTTTTACAAGTTTACACTCAACTTAGTGTTTAGGCTCATACCAAACCTTACAATTTGTGTTTTACAGGCTCACACAAAAACCTTTTACAAGTGTTTTTAAGGCTCACACTAAAACCTATCACAAGTGTTTTCAAGACTCACACTAAAACCTACCTCGATGTGTTTTACAGGCTCACACAACAATCTTACAATATGGTGTTTAATGCTCATACCCAACAATTAACAATCTTATAAAGAAAATTGAAAGAAATGAGTAGCAAAGATTGAGAAATTTTTCTCTTGACAATGAATTTCTTAACCCTGTCATTTATTAATGTTTGGTGGAGTATTTATACCCAAATTCCACCAAAGAGACTAACGACTAGTTTAATGGCTAGTACAACGACTAGTTTAATGTCTAGTCCAACGGCTAGTCCAACGACTAGTTTAATGACTAGTCCAACGGCTAGTCCATGTGTCAGCTTCCCATTGGTGATTTCCAATTTTCCTTATGAAAGTCAAAAGTTACGGTTTTGTGTGTAACGGCTAGTTCACATTTTCCTTACGAAAGTCAAAAGTTGCAGCTTTGTGTCTAACGGCTAGTTCACGTGGCAGCTTTTCATTAGTGCTTCAAGAAAATATAGTCGTTGTATTTCTTCAGGCAGCATAAGTCGTAGTCGCGATGTTCATTGTACAGACAGCGATCTTAACCGCGAAACAGCCTGCCAAATTGTGCAACTTTCACTTCTCAAATCGCGGTTGCTACCAACATGTAGCCTTCGCTATTTTTGACTTCCAACGGCTTCATAGGACACTTGTCAAGCTCTGATTGTAGACTTCTTTCCCTTTTGAAGCTTTTGTAATTCACGGTCGTGACTCCGATGCGACACAAAGCATGAATTCGTCTGTCATTTTTGGTTTGCTTCATTTTGTTTGTTCATGGCTGAGAATAACTCTACGATTTAGCCTGTCTGATTTTTCGCAAGTCTTCTCAAGAGTCACGGTCGCAAATCCTTGATTGCGGTCGCGAGTCACTTTGGAGTTAGAAAGATTTTCTTCCAACTTAACTTGAGAGACTTATTTTTCTGCAAAATCAACATTTAATTAAAAACATTAGTAATGATCAATCTCCTTTGTCAATATCAAAAGAGGTTTTAGACTTAAGATTAACTATCCTAGTCCAACAATTTAATATTTTTATGAAAAATTATTTAAATTGATTAAAAATAAAAATATTAACTTATTAATTTGAAACTTAGTTTTGGATCTGATTGGACTAATTAAAAATATATAAAAGTCAATTGAATT
The DNA here is from genome assembly GCA_949677035.1 of Omphalea diandra. Taxonomy (NCBI): domain Eukaryota; kingdom Viridiplantae; phylum Streptophyta; class Magnoliopsida; order Malpighiales; family Euphorbiaceae; genus Omphalea; species Omphalea diandra. The sequence continues at coordinate 57,182 of CATIWR010315068.1, read as the reverse complement.
TAAATATATACTTTACTGACTATTAAGTTTGACTTGGGGTACAATTGAAGTCAATTCATCGAATTATAATATAATTGACTCAATTAAATGCTTTGAATACAATTGGTAATTTGTGAAAAAGTTTAAGTTTCTGAGTCACTAAACCCAAAAATTTTGAATCATTGTGTCCAAAAATTTTTTCTTAAAATTTTAATTATAATAAATAAAATATACAAGATAAATAATAATATAAATTCTTTTCTCATAATATTTTATCGCAATATCTTTGCACCAAATTTCTAGTGCCCATCAAATTATATATAAGCAAAAGTAACATTATCACAATAATATTTTCATCACTACATTAAATCATTTAAAAATTATTATAAATTTATTTTGTCAAAATAAATAACTTTTGTTCTTATTAAATAACTTGTCACAATAAATAAGAAATTATAATTTAGGCACATGAAAAGACATAGCAAAATTAGTAAATTTACTAAAAATACAAAAATATCATTATATTTTAAATAAAAATTAACATAAAATAAAAAATAATTAAATTAAAATTAAAGTTGAATTTTAATTTTAATTTTAACTAAATAATCTAATATTTTTAAAAAATAAATTTCTTTCTTATTTTACTTTAATAATTCTACCATATATATATATATATATATATATATATATATATATATAGTAATAAAATTTATCTTTTCTCATTAGTTCAATTGAGTCGAGTCATAAGTTGACCCAATCAAGTTAGTTTAACCTAATCCATTAGGTTGATTGGATCGAACTGAATAAAAAATTTCTAGTGCCCATCAAATTATATATAAGAAAAAATAACATTATCACAATAATATTTTCATCACTATATTAGATCATTTAAAAATTATGATAAATTTATTTTGTCACAATAAATAACTTTTGTTCTTATTAAATAACTTGTCACAATAAATAACAAATTATAATTTAGGCACATGAAAAGACATAGTAAAATTAGTAAATTTACTAAAAATACAAAAATATCATTATATTTTAAATAAAAATTAAAATAAAATAAAAATATTAATTAAATTAAAATTAAAATTAAAATTAAAGTTGAATTTTAATTTTAATTAAATAATCTAATAATTTTAAAAATAAATTTCTTTCTTATTTTACTTTAATAATTCTACTTATATATCTTTTTTCATTAGGTCAATTGAGTTGAGTTATAAGTTGACCCATTTAAGTCAGTTTAACCTAATCCATCAGATTGATTGGATCAAACCGAATAAAATTTTTTTGAATCATTTCGGATTTAAATTACTTTTTTAGTCAGATTCAAATCAAAATTTTGGATCAAGTTAAAAAATGCCACCTCTATAAAATTGGAAGTTAAAGAACACAAATAATTTTAATATAATTCGATTTAAGTTTATTCCACAAAATAATTTTTTAATCAAATTCAATGAATACAATTATTAACTTAGTATTCACCTTCATACGCCCTTAACGTAATTACACGGAAAAATTATCTTCATAAAATAAGTTCAAACTCATCACAGCATAATTTGTAATATACATCTTGTCAAGCCAAATAACTTTAATTTTTCACATATTCTACTACTCACTTGCACCACCAGTGTCAAAAACTGTGACTACAATATACACTAATTATGTCATAAACCAAATAGTAAGAGCAACCCACCTTTTATGCCAATCATCTATAAGATTTTCAAATTCAACATACATTTCAATTTGTACTTCTAATTCGGTTCAACAGAAGATTTTCAAATTCGACATATATTTGGATTTCTACTTCTAATTCTGGTCAACATCGACTTCTTTATTTTATTATTTTTTTATGTTTTCTTTTCCTAATCCTATATAAATTTGAATTTAACAAGCAATTTCTACTTTCAAATTGTATACGACAAATCTTCCTAATTTTTGTAAAAGTTAATTTTGCTTAAATACTTCCTTGCACTCTTGATCATAGAGTTCACCAATCATTTAACACGCTTATCTCTAATCAATATGCTACCAATTAGTTATAAAGATTTCTCAATCTAAGTCTCTGATATTTCATAATCATAAGAGCACCACCAATTAACTCTCATGACTTCATCTCTAATAGAATATCTATAAGTCAACAAATCCAATTTAACTAAAAAAATTATATTTCTTCTAAATTTAGGAATATTCCTTTCATAATCTAAAGTATTGACCTATTTGTCATGTATTTAAATATTCAATGTAATAACTTCAACATCATTCCTCTTATCATTAGCTAACATTACAACTTTTTTTTTTCTTTTCTTCAAATAGATCAAAATATTTTCTTTTTGAACAAATATAACATTGACAATCAAAATCCATTAACCACCTATCACGTAACAAAACTTTTACTTCTTTCTTACTGATATCAACCATATCAATATTTAGGCTTCACATTTATATTCACTATCTTTGTCATCTTCAATGATTATTATAGAAGTTCCATCCTTTTCACAATATTCCTTAAATTATTTGAATTCCACAAGATCTTTCTTCATCTTTTTACAATGTACTAAATGTGTCTCGTCTCATAATAATAGTAGCATTCTCTCTTTGAATTATCTATTCATAGTCTTGAGTTTGTTCTACTTTTTCCTCAATCATAATTTCATTGTCAGTTGCTTCTACCATGACCAAAACTTGTAATAAAAGTTCCACCATCATTATTACTACTCGACTTCTTAAATTCTTCATGCTTTAGAACAATAGTAGCATTGTCAATATAGTTCTTCCAATAGTCAATGTCATTGCTAGTCCTTCATAAGATCGTGAAAGAGAACACAAGAGCAACAAATCTTTATCTTCAATTCTCACATCCAAGTTCGTCAACTAGGTAATTAATTTATTGAATGCATATTAAAATAGTCTTTAATATTTGTGTCTTTATTCATCTTTAATTGATATAATTACTTTTTTAAATATAAATTGTTCAATAAGTAGAGTTCTTCTAATTTCTTCTATTTACTAAAAAATTTGATTATTCAAGACATGGTATTCATATTTGGAGCTAAAGTGAAGCAAATTGTATTAATCACTTTTTGTTGAAGTTTCTTCAAATCATTTGTTCTTATTCAACATTTTAAATAATCATTGATACACAAGAATATCCTTTATGTACTTTACCATAAGCTAAAATTATTTCTGCCATCAAATAGCTCCACCTCAAGCTCCAATTGTATCATGCTTACAAATCTTTGACATCGTAAAACTACAGGGTAAATTTTATGGATAGTCACTAAACTATTATTATAGTTCTATTATAGGCACATGTTTTAATTTTTTATAATTTGGCCATTAAACTTTATCTAATATTTTAATAAGGTTTAATAAATAATTTTCTAGCCAAATTAGGTAATGTGTCAAATGAAAGTCCACATCAAATGTTTTTAGGCCCCTCTTATTCATAAAAAATATTTCTTTCTCCTAATCAGAATAAGTTAAAACTAGGTTTCATTTAACTTTAACTTGTAACCATTAATAAACCTCTTCTATCATTCACTCACTCACTTATTCTTTACCTCTTACAATATAACCATCGGACATCTATTATGTATTAGCAAAACTACACTATTGGGCATCTTGTTGAACCTTTAGGTTCCAAGTTCTATTTTGATGATCATAAATACATCTAAAAGATATTCTTTGTCCAAGTTATTTGTGTTATTCTTGTAGGTACATCAATTTATTATGCCATGATAAATGGAGAAAGTGTTATGTTTGAAAACTCTAAGTCTTGAAGGGAAAAGATCAAGCAAATTGAGCTTGACAATCCAATGGGTGTTGTCATATTTCAATGGGCATTGAAGGAACATAACAGATGTTGGAATATCACCCTAACATGAGCAAAGTCTTTAAGAAATATTGCATTTTCACAATAGGGATTCGACTAAGAGACTTGAATTGGGTAAAACTCTTAAGATCTCGAAACAGGGGTTGGATCCCACCAATGGGTGTTGGAAAAGCTTCCTAGTTTGAGCTAAAGTTTTTAGACCCTCCAATGAGACATTCCCAATAATGCAATAGGTGTTGAGACTTTTTTCAATTGGTATTGAAAGTTAACCAACAACCGTTGAAGTACTGTTGAAGATCTTGACAAATAAAGTATCAAGTTCACATCCTCTTGAAAATCTACAATGGGCATTGTTCAAATCTCAATAGGGGTTGATGTTGAAGTCTAACAAGCTTTGAGGATTTTCAATAGCCAATGAAGATTAATTGAATAAATAAATGAGAAAGTAAAAAAAGGAGCGTCAAGACAAACTTCTCTCTAATAGCTAATTCTAACGAGCGTTTCATCAGTACCATTGACCGTGGATGTTGTATTTTTGCTTGACAATCACTCGTTTTTAAGATATCAATGATGGTTGATGACTCAACAATAGGCATGGAGAATTTTCAATAGGCATTGAGTGCCTACATATATGATATGAAGTGATAGCCTTATTTCTAATGGCTAGTTCTCTATTTCAACCTATAAAAGGACCCACTCTCAATAAAAACAAATAGAGAAAACATTCCATTGAGCGAGTATTTTATTGTGAAAGTTATTTTCAAATAAAAAGAATGAATCAAAGGTGATCAAACAATCATGAAAAGATCATTGTTAAAGCTTGCAAGTGTTATATTCAAAAACAAAGTTTAAAGTACAAGCTTTCTTGACTTTCTCTCAATACTCTCAACCAGATCAAACATACTTTGTGAGTGTACTTTAAAGTGTTTTATTGCTTGAATGAAAGTGTTATCCTTATCTTTAAAGTTGTAATTTTTGTTTGAGGAAACCCTTGGTGAGGAGATCTTAGGAGATCCAAAAATCATACTTTGTGAAATATTTAAGGTAGTATCTAGAAACTACTTTAGGAAAAGGTCTTAGTAGCACCTGAAAGTCTACTTGTAATGACTTTATAGTGCCAAGAAACCACTATTGTAAAGGTGGATGACAGCACCTAAAGCTATCTTGTTAGTGAAGGCTCTAGTGGGAATACTAAAGGGGATGACGTAGGCAAATTGTGTCGAATTTACACTCAATTTTTATTATTATTTTACTTGTCATTGCCCTATTTAACCCCCTCTAGGGCACCAAGGGACAACACATTTATCATGATTAGCAAAAAAATTTTCCAATCTTCAAGTCATTCTTTTTAATGCAGCCATCCCATTACTTAATCAAATCAATAAAGTAATGACAAAACACCATAGACACAACATACACAAGTTAAAAATAAGGGTAGAAAGACACTTCCTAGTATCATAAATTTAGTTAATTTGAGTCATCTAATAAATTTAGAATACATATATAAAACTTAACAAAGCAGTGCTTGCAATAATAACACAATAGAAATTTAGCCCAAATAACACATGATTCTGCAAAATTAATATATACACACAAATAAAAACAAACTACACAACACATACATTCTAACATGTAGTAGTATAAAATTAACTAAATAATGTCAAACCCTAACTATAAATTCATTTGCTCTAAAGTATCCAACAAAAGTGTAAATACACAAATGTAGGGTTCTTTTGGTCACATATTTGATATCCATAAAGGAAAAAGTAAATGACTTTCTAAAAATTAAGTAGGTTGGTTGTTTGTCCAATCCAACCTACTATAATCCAATTAATCTCCTAACTATAAAAAGATATGCATTAAAAAATACTAAGTGAGGCCTTAAGATGCTAAAGTTCCTAGATTTTAGTGACAATATTTTGTAAAATAAAAAAACTTACATGAATAATGATAAGAAAAAGAAAGATTAAATTATTAAATATCTCTCCATCTCGAACTTAGCATTGGGATGTTAGCGACAATGGAAATGCTAATAATGATAACCACAAACCTAGCAAAAACAAAGGATGCCTTGAATGAAAGTCAAGATGTAGCAACTAGAACTACTATTGCAACACTATAATTCTTCGTTATTGATTCGACCATTAATTTTGCTACCATGATAATGTCAAGAAAAAGGAGTGAATCAACACGACATGATGAAAGAGTTAGTGGTAATAGACAAGAAAGATTTAAGAGAGGGAGGCAAGTAGAGTTAAACATAGGACTGAATAAGAGAGACAATCTTTTTGAATAATAGAACCAAAAAGTGTGACATGGACATGAAAATTATCAATTAGACTTTACTAGAATACTAACTAAAATTTAATGATCAAATTGTAAAAAATTGAAAAGATGTGATCATAACAAAATTATGATGATACTTTAGACCCACTAATGCAATTTATTCGAGAAATATATTTAAAGGTTATTATGATAATGCTTATTCTTTGATTTTATAATATATCCATCAAACTTTTAGAAAATTCTTGGCAATATACTTGTCATTTGATTTTTAATGAATTTCAAAATTTTTAATATGTTTAAAGGTGTCGAAAATTCACTTTGGAGTTTGATTCCTCCAAAGTGGGGGACCTATATATTCTAAACTTTTACTTATGACCTTTGTTATAGTAGCCCAATAATGATAGCTAATAAAACACCTTCTTTAAGGCACAAGGTGACTAAAGAGCTTGATTTTTGGAAGGAATCGCGCCATTTAACTTGATTTCAAAAAGCCTTAAGAATACATCACATAAATTAAAATAAAGGAGATTTTATACCACATGGTATACATGTACCACCAATTTTATGGCTTTTGGCCTATATGCCCATGCTTAACTCTAAATTGTTCCAAATGGTCTTTGTTATAATAGCCTTATGATGATAACTAATAAGGCACCTTTTTTTAGCCATAGGTTGACTAAAACTTGAGTTTTAGATGGAACCACCCTATTAACTTGATGTTACAAAGCCTTAGTAATGCATCACACACCTCAAAACAAAAGGGATTTTTTGCCATATGGCATATTTGTATGACCATGAATGGTTTCTGCCCTATAAATGCATGCGCTTGAATCAAAAGATAAGACTAATTATATTTGAGCTAATTTGAAATTCTCTATCATTGTCCTAGGTATAAACATGCATTGCATATATATTTAAGTGTGCCACTCATGATTCTTATTTTTATAAATTCAAGCTCATTTCAACCTTTAATTCATTCAATCCCCATCTTATGAACTTGTTTTTAGAGTTTGGAAACTACTCTTCTTGATAGTCTGATCCTCCTCTTAGCTTTTTCCTAAGATTTAAAATCTTATAAGCTTTTTGCTCACTTTGCTCTTTGAGCCTTTCACTCATACCTAAACACCTTTCTAAATCAAGTTTCAATGTCTTGTTACCTAAAGAATAAATAATATCAAGTATATAATATTTTAGGTCTTTACACTTTGCACTCCACTATTATTATTAGCATAATTATAATGTTGAAATAATGATTGCTAAATGAAGGGGATGGAGAGAATATATGCATAGCCATGATAATCCCTTTAAGATGCTTTATTATACCATTATAATATCGCCAAAACCATCAGTTATCCCTTGAACTTTGCATACAAAACCTATTAGTCCCCTCAATTGTTATTTTATCCATTATCCCCTTTTATTTTTCCACATAAGTATTATTTATGATCTATTGAGCAACTTGTAAAACTATAATTATAGAAGTCCAAGTGCGATCATGTGGAAAAAAGTAGCTAAGTAGGATCCAAATCAACCTTTATATGTTATTTCTCGCACCATTTTTTCTTTAGGCGCCAATCTTTTACATCTCTAATCTGTAAGAACTTTCAATAAATAGGTTATGGGTATAATGATAAGAAACTTTTAGCTTTATTTTAATTTCTTTCTTCTTATGCATTAACGTCTAATGTGGTTTCAAGGATTGCTAGTCATTCTAAATGGTTATAAAAATCTTTAGAGAATTGAAATGTCATAAAAATAGCTCCTCTTCACCACACTTAACTCTTAGCTCTATCAAAAGGAACATTATTTATTCATACCAATGAAGATAAAAATAGAAAAATAAGGTACTAAAAGGACCCTAAATTCTTTCAAAAACCCAACTATCTCGTTCTATATACCACTACCTAAAGTCTATCACGTGCTAAGATCATCTCTACTTTAGGTAGTAGAGATTGCATTTATAACTCTAATATGAGTCAATCAATTGTTGTCACATGAACATAAACATATTTTATTATCCCAAATCTTATATCCTATAAATATTCTAAATATTAACATGAAATTTACCAATATGCAAAACATTCAACTTAAAAAGAAAAATTCTCAAATTTACCTATACAAAATTGACTTTTATAACTAGTATAGGAATTTTTCATGAATCCTATATTGCTTATATTACTACAAATAGATGTTATGCCACCAAACGTTACTAATACCAGTGAACATCAACCACTCTAAGAAAACCACCACCTTTGCCAACTCTAATGAGTATTTTTATACCATCCACATGCTTCAACTCTTTTAGATTGGTCAAATTGAACTCCAAAAGCTTTAGGAACCCACTATTTTAATCTATAGTTTTAGATTTTGTTTGGAAAATAAACTATCGATAATAACATATAGTTAGATCTTTATTGAGAAGAGAAGTGAGATTGGAGTCTAAATCGCTATTAAACACTTGAACAACAACAAATAATAATAAATGGTATGCCATCAAAGGAAGCTACAACATTAGAAGGGTTGAAAGAGAGGCTAGATCAATTTTGATTTTTGTAAGGGAGAAAAAATACGCGTAAGAGAAAAAGAGAAAGAGAAAAGAGAGAGAGAGAGAGAGAGAGAGAGAGAGAGTTTATTTATCACTTGCTAAATTTAATATGTTATACACATGCATGTTGCATAGACTTTTAAATAGTTAATAAGTCTAAAATAAAAGTTAAAATATTATATAGGTCAAAACAAAAAGTGAAAAGGGCTAAAAGATTTTTCATGTAAAGTCTGAGTGGTCGTCTGATGCTTTTGGCCATTATAATATCTATTTGTATTCTTTCTGTAAGGTTCTTTATTACATCACTAAAGTCCATGTACTACTTTAAGAATTTTATGCCAAACTTATCATAATGCATGTTTTGTTCCTTTAATTATGCGGTGATAATATGTTATATTTTTTAAATGGTGATAATTTCTAACCTGGGTCAGGTGCACCTAACAAAATCAACCCCAACTCAATATGAAGTTGAAGGAGACCTAAAATGACCTCGCTTAAATTGACTTAACTCTAAGTAGACCAAAATTACATAAATTTGACTTGATTTAAATTATTTAAAATATGTAAATTTTAAATTCAAATAAATATTTTATTTCAAATTTTTTAATTATAAGTGATTAAACCTAATTTAAAATCTAAAAATGATGTAAGCTTTATTTAGTACCTCAATTTAATGGCCTAATTTGATATGTTTGCAACCTAAAGTCACCTGGCCTTAAAATAATTTGATCCAAATCCATTTGCAATCTTTATTTATATTATTAATATTGTTGTATTATGTGTGTGCATATTAGAAGGAAAAGTTAAATAAGACATCATATTAATATAAATAACATTAATTTGAACTATGAGTTAGACATTTTGAGGTGTCTAACACCATTTTTAAGGCATGCCTAATTTTTTTAGTCCAACTATGAAGGCTTGTTCAAAATATCAAGTTTCTATATATTAGGGCTTAGTTGTCACTTATACTTTTTCAATCCTACTATGTGATGATTTCACATTCTCTAGGTTAGTCTTTTGATAATTCTATATTCCTTAAACTATAATAGTCTGAATAATAGTGTTGATATCATAATCTAGATTGACAATTCTATAATGTATGTGTGTATGTGTATATCTATGTGTGTATGTGTGTAAAAGTATCTGTGTGTGTATGTATGATGATGATGATGATGCTAAAGGAAGAGAACTTAATGGTATGCCAAAAGGGGAGAGATCTTATGTGTATCTTTATGATATAAAGTTTGATATGCCAATGAGAGAAAATATATTTTATGGGAATGCTTAAATGGTGATAAATGCTAATTGAAAATGAATGTTTATTTATAAAATGAATTAATTATTAAAATCCCTAGTTTGGTTATAAGTGTTAAGCTAAGGATTTTTTGCATATGCTTATAACTCTTAACCCTTATGAGGGGGCGTTTTCTAATAAAAATTTTTTTTTAAGAGAATATATAAGTGTGTGTGTGTAAGTATCTGTGTACGTATGTATGATGATGATGATGCTAAAGGAAGAGAAACTTATTAGCATGCCAAAATGGGAGAGATCTTATGTGTGTCTTTATGATATAAAGTTTGATATGCCAATGAGAGATAATATATTTTATGTGAATGCTTAAATGGTGATAAATGCTAATTGAAAATTAATGCTTATTTATAAAATGAATTAATTATGAAAATCCCTAGTTTGGTTATAAGTGTTAAGCTAAGTGTTAAGCTGAGGATTTTTTGCATATGCTTATAACTCTTAACCCTTGTGAGGGGGAGTTTTCTTATAAAAATTTTCTTTTAAGAGAATATATAACCTTCTACCATAATAAGTCACACTTACATATGCTTTGTTACGTTTATAATCCAATTATTCATCATTATAAAAACTAAAAAGAATGTTTAATTTTTTTAGTCTAATTTTTATTTTTTATGATAACAAGTAACTAAAGTACTCTAATGTATGCAATTATTTTAGTTATGATTGTAAATCTCTCACTTAAAGCCAATTCCAAGTCATTGATATTCAATTAGTTTGTGAAGTATTTAAAACCTCTCAAATCTTGAAAATAAGATATTATACCTCTTTATAATTCTCTAAATTTTTAAAAAGAAGATATTATAGAAGTTGAAAGTCTTAGAAAAGACTTGAATAGCTCAAAGAATGAATTGAAGCTGATAAGGTCATCCTATAACCATGGCAAGAAATCCGTGTCCATGGAGAAATAATCTATACCATGGTGAAGAGCCACACTTAATGAAAAGTTAAATTATTCAAATATGAAAAGTCTTGACAACAAATCTCACCATATATAAGCTACCACACCCATAAAGAAAGGCATCACATTGTGGAGAATAGATTTAAGAACTTCAAGATGTTCTAAGCTAAAAATATAATTTCATGAAGAAATTCATGACAATATAAAATACCACGTCATGGGGATAGGACAACAACCATGATCATGGACATGACGCCATTAGCAAGGCAAGTTAAAGAAGATGAAAATTTTTTATGATTATTAAAAGCTTTAGGCCATAGAATAGGATTCATGATTATACACAAGTAATGACCACAACTTTAAAGGTTTAGCCATGATTGTGGAAGTTGTAATGCCTAGTTTCTTTTAATAAATTTTAAAGCCTTTGAGACTGCAAATGACTAGTTTTGGTGCTTAGCTATTAATGGGGATTCAAAGATTTTTTTGAAGGTTACATAATAACTTTTAAGTGCAAGCTAAGCGAAAATCAAGTTAAGCCAAATGTTCTTACTTTTAACTATGAATAATATATAACTTGTGCTTGAGTGAGAGTGTTATTTCTTGACTACTAATTGAAATCTTGTGCAAGATTATTTTAATGTATTGAATAAAGCTTAAGGGATTGCACATCCTTATAGAGTGAATTGCTAAATCTTTGAATGATATATTCTTAAATTTTTAATAATTTTAGAAGCACTCATAAGGTAATTGTGTGAGTTAAAACTCTTAAGTGGTGTTGCTTAAGGAGATGATATAGATGGATAGTACAAAAATCTCTATAAATTTCTTATGTCAAAATCTTAAACTTCCCTTTCTTTTTGTTGACTTAATTTTCATAATAAATTTTAATTTACAAAGTGTCCCAATTCACTACTTTTTATTTCTTAAGAAATGAGAAATAACATTGAGTTAAATTTCAATTTAGAATAACAACAAAATAAAGTATTGAGTTAAATTTTAGTTTAGAATAACAACAAAATAAAGTACACTTACTTAGAAGTTAATTGTAATTTTTGGCAATCAAGTTGCAAATGTTAATTATTCGTTCTTCTTGATATTTAGTGTATGCCATGTATTCATATATTAAATTTTATTTCTTTCTAATGAATTAAAATATTATGCTTTTCAAAAGAAAAAAAAATGGTATTGGCTTAACATTCTCTCTAGTTTAATTTTAGTATAAACAAACTTCATAATTGGACATTGCACAAATAGATTTTAATTTTTTACTTCCATAATTAATATAATGATGAATTATTATCTCTTAACAATATAGAATATTTATATAAATTAATAGAAAAATAATATTAATTATCTTCGACATTTAAGATTCTTATATTTATATAAAAATTACTATCTAATCGCTATAATTCATATACATAGAGCATACAAATGAGGTTGCATTATCTAATTTATATGCCTTTTAATTGTCAAAAGAATATCTTGCTTTTAAATCTAATATTTTTGCTCTTTATTATTATTATTATTATTATTATTATTATTTAACACTTATAATTTTTTTGATATTTCATATTGGACCTGAATTGTTTTTAGCTACCCGATTAGCTAATGCACATGTATTATTTTTTTAATTTGATCGAAATTATATGATTGCTACAAACTTAAGATATCTAAATGAAATTAATGTAAATATATCTACATTATAAAAACTATAATCGTGTCAAGATAGAGAAAGAAAAAGTGTAATAGAATTCTTTGAAATAAAATATTTGAAATATAAAAAAAGGCAATCCTTTTAAAAGTTTATTCTTAAAAAAGAATATTATATTTAATTATTTTTATCCTTCTTAATTTTAATAAATGGTTTATTGCATTTTAAATACTTATAGTAATAATAAGTGACTTGTGACATAAATTTTTAATGTATGAAAAAAACACATTAACTAAATTTAAATTAATCAAAAAACTAAAACACTATATAATAGTTATATTGATTTTTTTTTCAAAAAAAAAAACTCCTAAGCTCCACCAAAACAACTTTACATAATGAAAATGCAAACAAAATAAATCTCTATAATATTAATAAAATATTAAAATAACTCTTTTAGTTAAATGACATATGGTCAAAGTCAAATAAAATAAATTATATATTACATGGCATGTATAGAATGGGGAAAAAAACATACAAATGTAATTATCAATGATTTCATGTCATTATAGGAATAGTGACATTTTTTTAGAATTGTATTTAATATAAATATACACATAGTAATAATGTGTTCTATGATTGACAATCTCAATAATAATAATAATAATAATAATAATAATAAGAAGAAGAAGAAGAAGAAGAAAAGAATTTGCACTATAATTTATATGTATGAGAAAAGCATTTCATCATTAAATGGTATTTCATTTATCATGTGCATTATAATTTATATGTGTGAGAGAAGCATTTCATCATTAAATGGCTAAAATGAACTAGAGAATGATAGATGAATTCTTCTTCACTTGACAACATTAGTGATGCATTCTTTTGAACACGTGTTATCTTTGATCACCTCATCCATATACATTGTCGTCCCCATATCAATAAGTAAAAACTTTATAGTCATCCAAGATATCTTAAATTTTGTTTAGAACCAATGTTTAATTGTTGATCCTACATTCCTCCTAGAGACATCTATATAATGATAAGAAGATCTCAATAATAATAATAATAATGACAATGATAAAAAGAAGAAGAGGAAGAAGAGGAGGAAGAAGAAGAAGAAGAAGAAGAAGAAGAAGAAGAAGAAGAAGAAGAAGAGAAAGAAGAAGAAGAAGAGGATAAACGTATTTCGTTTATCATTTGCATTATAATTTATATGTATGAGAGAAGCATTTCGTCATTAAATGGTATTTCATTTATCATTTGCATTATAATTTAAATGTATGAGAGAAGCATTTCATCATTAAATGGCTAAAATGAACTAGAGAATGATAAGATTGAAAATTATGTCATTCAATATGCATTTGAATTTATAAACAAAAAGCAATTGGTAAGCCATATTTTTCAAAGAGATGAATTCTTCTTCACTTGGCAGCATTATAGATGCATTCTTTTGAGTACATGTTATCTTTCATCACCTTATCCATATACATTGTCATCTCCATATTAATAAGTAAAAAATCTATAGTCATCCAAGACATCTTGGATTTTGTTTAGAACCAATGTTTAATTGTAGATCTTACATTCCTACTAGAGTCATCTATTACATTTGTAGTTAACAAACATAATAAATAAGATGATTGGCTTCTTTTTTCATCATCTCTAATATAATGAAAATCCAAAATGGAAAAGTAAGTGTTCTTTTCCAACTTGGAACAAGTTAAATTGTTACTATCTGTTTTCCAAAATTTTGAGGTAGTCAAACCTCTTATATAACATTATGGTATTATTCTAAATTTTTTTGTCATATAAATTTACTATTTACTATTATTGCTAAAAGAATATGTTTGATGTTGTTTCCTTGTGTTCTTACTTGTTTGTACATGTTTTCATGTGTTTTAATAAGTTAGAGTCATGTAGGAGTAAGATTGTGGTATATGTGGAATTATAAATTTCAAAGGAACATAAATGAGACAAGGGAGAATATAACTGCATATTTCTAGCTTTAAACTCATAAACTTTTCTAATTCTACCACCGTAATTACCTATGTTCGTAAGTTATATTGGCCCTCTAAAATTTCTTAAACCATAAGCTAATTTTATTACAATCCAAAATTGGAAGCCATATCGAAATTAGATAATGGATAGGAGTAAGACCATTAAAAGCTACAACCAGCCTAATTTACAAAAAAATCACCAAACATCTATTTTCTTATCTCCAATATCATAATCAACCTAAAGAATCCAAGAATCTTGAAGTGACATAAAGGAACACTTTTATGGCCAATATGTCCTACCATCCCTACCTAGCTCATAAGAACAATTATCTTTAGGGAGTTCATAATCATAAACCCACAATAATTAATGTATAATTCATACATACTCAATTAACCCATCATCATCAACTCAATTAGATTAAACTTACACTTAAGATAAGAGCCATAAGTTAATAATAAACATCATCATCATAATGGCTAGGAGCCCTAATACATCTAATAAAATTAAACTTAATAGATAGTGTGGGAAGCTATAATTTTGTTATTGTTCAATATGTTACAATACATAACCTAATTTTTATCAAAATTCAAATACACAACATTAATCTATAAGTCCTCTCTTGATGCTTCTAAGTCTTTTAAATATGAAATATTGGTGATATGAGAAATGAGGGTCTTAACTCAATAAAGAAATGATAATCAATACGATATATCACTATATGGTATACATAAATGCTTATGAACATTCTAGTTATGCTCATATCATACAAGTGGGAAAATAAATATTGTTTCAAATATAAGAAAATATAAGATAGTCCAAGTCATTAATTTGCCTTTTAGGTAGATGTGGTAGTTTCTAACTTGAATGAAAGTCCGACTTGAATTTGTTAGAAAAGTGATCCAAACCTAAAATAACTTGAAAGAAAATCAAAATGATATGAACCCAAAATGACTTAAAAGCTTTTGGGATCAAATCTGAGCACAAGTTAACTCAAACTAACTCAATCTTGATCTGACCTATAGATCAACATGAATCACTTGATTTAAATTATTAAAAATACTTAAATATTATTTTAAAATTAAAACAATGTTTTTATTTTAAAATTATGAGCTATCCTATTGAAGATTAAAAAAATGACATGAATTTCCTTCTACATCTTGACTTTATGACCCGACTCACCTGTAAACCAAAGTGACTCAATTCGAGCTCATGTGAAAATAGACATCACCTAAAATGATCATACCTAAAACTATTAACCTCTATTTTTTTACTATAAGGTTCTTTTTTGCACTTTATTCTTTATATAACGAAGGGAGTGATCTTAAACCTGCACCAACTTATGTAAATTTTTTATTTTATCGTAAGAGGAATGATCACAATTTGTTTTAATATAACATGTTCTGATATAACTTAAAACTCATCATCATCATACTTACCATGATTAATCCTAAATTAGGTGGTAAGTTAAATAATTCTTAGCAACTACCAATATAACACAAATTAAACACACATTCAACTAGTTAGTACACTCAAATGCAAATAAATAATCTATGCAACTCTTTATGATTCATTTAGTTTCATACTTTTTTATTTAATTATGTTGTGTTATAATAATTATTTTATTGTGTTAGGTTTAAAATAGGGTTTTGAGCCAAAAATATCCATTTATGGTTCATTACATTTAAAGGTGTGAAAATGGGTGATTTTCAGCTCAAAATCATATTTATAACCCAAGCTAACAAATTGATTAGAGCTTGGCCAACCAATCAGGTAAGAAAGTGAAATGGTGGTGTATTTAGTTACTAGATAAAATTGAATTTGGCTTAATTTCTCAAATAGCCAAGTAAGGTTGCATGACCATGTAAGAAAGGCAAATGACTATACACATATTCTACTTGGAATGGAAATTGGCCTCTAAAATGAACCACATAGATAGGTACCTTATATGGCTAAGTCATTTAGAAAACCTAGTAAACATGGATTATCTTGCTTTCTGGCTAACTCTAGCCATCTAACTTAACTAGAACACATTTTAAACATACACATACACACAAACACACACAGAGATATATGTGTGTGTGTGTGTGTGTGTGTACGCGTGCGTGCGCACGTGAACATGTGTGCGTGCGTGCGTGCGTGAGCATGTGTGTGTAACTTTAATATGGATACTGCATGTTTTAATAAATTTATGACTTTTAAATATGAGGCTACTATAAGATTATAGAATGACTATGGATCCTAATTATTATTATATTATTATAACAAGATAAGCCATAAACGAATCTAGATCTCATAATTGAATTGAACACATACTTAGACTAAATCACATTCAATATTATAGGATATATTTTAAAATTTTGACTAAGAATATAATAAGAACATTCTTACTAAAGCTCTATCCTAACAAGATCACCATTGGATGATGGATGCATTAAATGTGTGGTAGATTAGATTTAGGCAAGATGGAGATTATTTGTATGTCTTATAGCCAATTGATTGGTTAAAGATATGTTAGACAAATTTTATGTCATATATTTCAAACTTCTTATTTAGGCATTTTCCTCTTATAGTTTTCATATTATTATGAATTAAGTTGTAAATATGTATGACTTAATATAGTAACACTTAAAGATTAGATTCCATAGATTCATCTACTTTATAAAGGTTATTATAATAAGGTTATAACTCTAAAATACCTATTATATTAAAGTATTATTTCAAAATTATTAGTAGTCATTATTCAATAAATATTTGAGACAACTATGAGATTAATGCATATTAATTATCAAGTAAATAACTAATCTTTTAGATTAAAATAGATGAGATATTTGAAATAAACATGTAAGTGTTTGTTAAGGAACAAGTTTATTGACTGGAGTGCTTGAGAAATCTAGATAGAAAATGATCCCATGACTTGATATCACTATAGTATCTTATTAAGAAATTCCTATGCTTTTATTTTTACTTTATGTTATTCATACTAAGTCACATAATAAATGTCATTTAGATACAAACTTGATAAGGATGCATGAGTGATCAAGATAAAATTAATTAGCCTAATTTAAATTAGAGTCATCCCACATATTCTTAATTAATATTGATTTATAAATTCTTACGCAAGGAATGTTGGATGAATAGAAGATTGTCTTTTATTGCATCATCAAATCAACAACTAATTATAAGAACTAATAATAATCATACTTTATAAGAGAGACACATATTCATCCATTATATTTGATGAGATATCTTATAATAAAAGGAATGAATTACTTTTTGACACTTTCTGCTGAAGGATATGAACAAACCTTCTTGATCATTCCTAATAATAAAGGATATGAGGTATTATTATATGTCAATCATGATCTTTAGATATGAGTTAGTTAATTGAAGAATTAATAATAAAATAAATATTTAATATGTCAAATTATAAATAAGTGGATTTAGAATTATATTTGTATTGAAAGTCACTATATTAGGAAGTCCAATGGGTCACACAAAAAGATTTAACTAAAGATTAAAATAAGATTAAGTAATTGCACTTAATTAAAATATATTTCTTCAATTTAAGGATTTAATTATAAGTAATTAAAAGTACAAAGATCAAAATAAACATTGATAAGTTGTCCCTTGACCTAAGGGGATTAGGAAACGGAGGCTAACCCCTATATAAGTAACATAGAAGGCTAGCTATAAAGGAAGGAGAACATGCCTAGGATTTTTAGATTATGTTATTTAGCTAAGCTACCCAAAATCTAGGGTTTTCTCTATCTCTTGTGAATTTGTGATTCCCATTTTTGTCCCTTTGGAAAGAATCTAGTTGAATTAGTTTTAGATGTTTTTGAATCCAGTCCATGTGGATCACTATTAGAGATTAAAATATTAGATGGTTGTTGTCCGGTACAATCTACCATGAAAAAAAGAATCATATGTGTTGTTTGTCGCTTAATTAATATAATCTTTGTAATCCTTACCTAGGATTAAGCTATATTACACTTATAAAGAGATCATTAGATTGAGAACTAAAAAAAGATAAAATTTCATATTAAACTATATAACTAAAATCTCTAATTCTTAAAAGGTGGTCAAGTCAGTCATTGCATCAATATGCAAAAAGGATTTTGAATAGTTTTTGAATTATGTTTGAGTTTTAAATTGATTAGGTCTTTCGTAATTTTAATTTTTTAAATAAATAAATATTTTTTGTTTTAAAAATTAAATATTTTTAGTAATTCTAATAAGATAAAATTCAAATAATTTCAAATCAAATTAGGATTAAAGATTGATTCGTTGATCAAGTTAGGATCAAATCAATTTGCCCTAATAAGTTTTGGATTATTTTAGATTTGGGTCATTTTGGTTTTTTTCATATCAAATTTGGTTCAAGTCAATTTTCTCAAGCACTATAGGTAAAAAACTACCAGTATTCATAAATGATTTTTTTTTTAAAAAAAAAACATTGAATAGCTCAAAACAGTTTCAGTCATTAGATTTAAATTAAAAGTAAAAAATTTGTATTTAGCTTCACTATTAGATATTTCTTTTTTCCTTTATAAGATATATGAAATGATAACTACATAAGAAAAAACATGGCAACTTGTACTAAAACAAAAGAACTAGTATGAGTTCTTAAATGAATGCTTGCATTTCATGTAGATGTTTAAGTAGTTAACTGAATGCATTCATTTCATGTAGACATTTCATTCATTTAATATAGACATTTAAATAAGATCAAATTAACTATTTGGGTTAATTTAAGTCAAATACTTTGGTTAATTTTTAATAAAAATATGAAAGCCAATTTTCTCATTGCACCAATTAAATAATAAAAATATTAAACGTAAAAAATAAAAAAGAAAAACTCAAAAACCTAAACTTATCATTTCCAAAATTGTCTTCTTAATCTTATTTAGCTTTCAATAGCAACTCATTGTTCTAGTCATCATCACCTAGTGTAATAACCAATCATTTACAAATTTTGATATAATAAATATGACTTTCGTAGTAGAAGAGAGGAAGAAAGAATTGAGGATTGTAATCCACCTTTCTCCTTACTAATTGCACCACTAAGAAACACTAATTTTATGCAATTCCCAATGCTTAGAACTTCCCCTTTGTTTATGCTTAACCATCAACAAAGAACCACTAGTTTATGTAAATCAAACATTAAATAATTTTCTACAGTAACATCTTGCATTCTTTTTTATTATAGAAGAATTTAAGGATTCTGATCACATCATTTAACAAGTTGTCATCAAAGATGAAGCTAAAGTTGCCTTGGTCAAAGGAAAAGAAAGGGAAAGGAGCTCCTGGTGTGGTAAAGAGTAGAGTAAGAGAAATAGTGAGATTGTTTGAATAAGGAACGAATGCTTGTTTGGAAAATAGGCTAAAAAGATAACTTTAATGAATAAGCAAGAATTTTGGCTAAGTAGAGGAAGAAGCAACCTGTTGTGATCGTGATAGAAGTTATAGCCTACAACCCTTTGAAGAGTAACTCTCTATAGTAATCAGGTTAAAAGTCACAATCTGCAATACCTATGATTTGTTACCTAATTTTAGCCTACATTTTAGCTATTTTGAAGAGGTATAAAAAGGAAACACTTAGGATTTTTTCCAGAAAGCAAAATGGAACTTTTCAAAAATCATGAGAGGCATTTTTGAGAAAAGAAACTAAGTGAAAAAAAGGCTTTAATTTAAGATATTTTTTAAGAGTTCAAGAGGTCACTTGAGAAGGAAAGGCAAAGAAAAGGAAATTTTGTCAATCGTTAAGCTAGTTTGGAGAATTATATTCTTTCTTCTTGTATCTTATTTCTTTATTCAAAATGATCCTTAAGCAATTGGATTTGACTTGCTTTATTACTAAGTTAGGCTAGATCTTTTATCGAGGGCCTTGATGAAGTCATGAAGGAGATTGAATGATTTATGATTTTAATGATAATGTTGGATCTTTATTTCTTTTGCAAATGAATGATTTTCAAAACTAATGCTTGTAATTAACTAGCCACCAATTAAATGATTTGTGTTTCATTTATAAATCGAGAGATTGTAAATTGAAATATACCTAAAATCAATTCCCTTAGGTTAATTCATGAGTAGAGAAATTCACTTAACTTATTGCTATCATTAAGGATTGCTAGATCTAAATGAGTGATTTTATTTTTCATTCACATTAAGAAATGGTTCTATGAAATAGAATTGCAAAGTTGAGTGATTACTTAAGAGAGTGGACTTAAACATTATAGAGATAATCAATAATCGTAATGCATATCCAACTCATCATTAGAAAAATAAAGATTCATGAAATTTCATTGGTGAGATCAAGTGTCCTAGGTTGATTAATATAAGGTTTTCTCTCTCATTGTTTTTGCTCTTTTTTCTATAGTTTATTTACCTTTATTTATTTTCATTTCATTTATAGTTGTTGGTTTATATATCATTTGATTGTTTTCCATATAAAATATATTCATCATATTTTAGTACTTATTTATACTTGTCTTTGTAGGAATGATACCCGCACTCGTTATGTAATATTATTACTTGTACAATCCATATACTTGCGACCATTAGTAAGTTAAGTACTTATTAAGGGGAGACTTTTTTTTGGAATAGTGAGTCTTTACTTCGAGAACAAGAAATTAGTGTCATTATCAATATTTGATTCAATTCTTAATCTGGAATTTCTCTTTTCTTTTTATTGGTTTTAGGTACAATTCTTCATATTGTATGCAAAATAAAAGTTTAGACCTAGTAGAATAAGAATTTAAATCTTTAGTCCTGAGATTGAAAGAACTCGTATAGTTGGTAGAAGAAGACAAAGATTAAAAGAGTATAACAAAAGGCAACATAAATTATGAATAATAATGAGAATGAGTGGGCTATCAAGTAATATGATGTACCATGGCCAGATGAACCTTAGCTTAATGTTAGGAGACCAGTTGTGAATGACAATGATTTTGAGATCAATCCAGCCATTATCCAGATGGTTCAAAATAATTAGTTTAGAAGTTACCATATGAAGATCCTATATTCATAAAACTACATTCTTGAAGATTTGTTATATGTTCAAGTAGAATGGACTCTCAGATGATTTGTGAGACATTCTTTAAGATTTATGATACATTCAAGCAGAATGAAGTCTCTAATAATGCTATCAAGTTGAGGCAATTTTTTTCATTGAGAGATAAGGCTAAGTCTTAGTACCATTTTTAAGCTCCAAGCTTCATATTACATGAGATCAATTAAGCTTTTCTAAACAAGATTTATCCATCAATAAAGACAACTAAGTTGAGGAATGACAATTCATTTTTGCTTAATTAGAAGGATAGTCTCTTTATGAGACTTGTGATAGATTAAAGGAATTGTTGAGAAAGTGCCTTTATCATGGATTGTCAAAGTGGTTGATCTTGAAAACTTTCTATAATGGATTGAAACCATGATTGAGGAGTACATTAAATGTTGCTACAGGAATAGCATTCATGGTGAAAACAAAAGATGCAACATATCAATTACTTAAAGAAATGGCAACCTATAGTTATTAATGGCCATCTGAAAGATCAATGCCAATGAAGGTAGCTAGAGTTCTAAAGGTTGATTAATTGACAGCTATGCAAGCCTAAATTGTCAATTTATTTAAGCAAATTAATGTTAAGAATTACAATCCATAGCTTCTCCAACCATGCAAATGAGTACTATGACCTCTGTGGAGGAGGTGGCCATGTGAGCATAGACTATCAAGTGGGCAACCCGTTTGCTCCTTTAAATGTTAAGCAAGTTAATTTTATGGGGAATTACAGCAATAGACAAGGCAACAATCGGTATTCCAATACTGATGAGAAGGAGCCCAATAGGCCTATTAAAGATTCATGGATGGCTCATGGTCAAAGCCAAAGTCAAAATTGGAGATTGGACCTTTCAGTAGATGGATTTAGTGGGTCATTGTCAAGCCCAAAACAAAATCCATTTGGATGTAATTTCAGTTTCAGATACTTTTTATGGGCCCCTGCTGACAAGCCCAACAAATTGGTAAAAAGTACAAATTTTCATATTAGGACAAGGCATGAGACAAAACATGTTCCAATAACATGTGAACTTATTCCTAAGACAAATCAAGATTAAAATGTGCAACAATTTGGCATTTTGCATCCAAGATTTCCAAGATTCTACAAGATCTTTCCAAGATTTTCAAGATTCTTCAAAGTTTTTAAGATTTGCAAGAACTCTTCAAGATTGCTTCCTATTGGCTAAATATGAAGTCCTTGTCTTCTTAGGATTATCATTATTAGTCTTTCATTATTTTATGTAACTTTGAGAGATTATCTTTAGATATTACCTTATAAAGGCAGAATACCTCTTTTGCCAATCACTAGTCATTCTTTTGTTCCTTATTTCATTAGGAAACCTTTGTTTAGCATGTTTTTAGGTGGCCAAACTCTTTATGGCTGAATTTATACTTAGATTTTAGGGTTTTTATGTTATTAGCTAGGTTATTTTATAAGGGTATATATATATATATATATATATATATATATATATATATATATATATATCCATCCATTTATCCATGATTAAAAAAGTGAATGATTTATTCTTTTGGTTATAAGCTTTTGTGAGAGATTTCTCTTCTTGAATTCTTGAAAGGACTTGGTGAGATTGTTGAGTAAGCTTAATAATTTCACAAACTAGTTTAATCTAGGCCTTAAATTACTTAGTTATTTTTTTTGAATCTTTATAATTTAAGTTGCTATAAACATATTTTTTTAGTGGTCGAGTTGGGATTTGAAGATCAAATCTTATTGCTTGATTATTGAATGGATTTGGGACTTATGCTAAGCATACAGATAAGGAATCAATCCAACCTTGTTTGTATCAAATACTACAATCCTTGTTAGAGGAATCATCTTAACTTTTCTTAGAATGGGAATAATGACTTGAGACCTTAAGCACCCTCAGGTTTTCAAGGACAATAATAATAGAATATGCAACCTTTTATTCAGCAACAATATAAGAAGTTGGGTTTGGAGCTTATAATAGAGAACTTTATTTTCAAAACTACTGAAAAGATGGATGCACAAGATAAAGCTTCAAAAAGGTTTGATGTTAAAGTTGATTAAATTAGTAAACAACATTATTCATTTATTCATGCATTAGAGATATAGGTGGAATAATTGACAAATGCAATTTTATCTAGATAGTATGGGAGTTTGCCCTCTACTTTAGTGATTAACTTGAAAGAACATATGAAAGCCATTACTTTGAAAAGGAGAAGAGAAGTGGATAGCAAAGTTAGTGAATCTAAAAAACCAATAAATGAAAAAGCAATTCAAGAAGAGAAGAAAGAAGAAACTTGCCTGCCACTACCACTAGTTCAACCATGTTTACCTCCCACTCCATTCTCTCAAATGTTGAAGAGTTAATGGGATGACAAAAAATAAAAGACTTTGTCAAGTTCCTTTAAGTTTTTAAGAATATACACATTAACATTCCTTTGTTTGATGCATTAATGTAAATGTCTTTCTATGTCAAATCTCTTAAAAACATTATTTCTAACAGGAAGAAGCATGATGAGTGTGAAGTAGTGACCCTAACTGAGGAGTGTACTGTTATTGTGTTAAACAAGATTCCTCAAAAGTTAAAGATCTAGGAGTTTTATTGTTCCTTATGGTATTAGTGCTTTAAATTTTGATAAAACTCTTTGTAATCTTGGGTCTAGTATTAACTTGATACCTTTATCTATTTTTAAGAAATTGGAGATAGAAGAAGTAAAGGAATTGAGGATACCACTGTAACTAATAGATAGATCTGCAAAGTACCTTATTGGGGTAGTAGAAGATGTTCTTGTCGAAGTTGATAAATTTATTTTTCTAATTGATTTTATGGTGTTAGACTTTGAAAAAGATCATGAGGATCGTGGGATGCCACTCATTCTTGAGAAACCATTTTTATCCATAAGTAAAACCCTTATAGTTGTTGCATTAGGAAAGTTGACATTAAGAGTAGGAGATGAGCGAGTGGAGTTTGATGTATACAAAGCCATGAAGAAACCAATAGTGGAAGAAAATTGTTTAAAGATAGATAAGATTGATAAAAAGGTAAGGGAAAAGAGTAAAGAAAAACCTAATCTCAATTTTGATTTGAAAGAGGTTAGAGAAAAAAGATTGTTGCAGCTCAATGAGTTAGAAGAGCTAAGATTGAACTCCTATGAGAATGGCATGACTTATAAAGATAAGATAAAAAGATGGCATGACAAGCATATTTATTAGCGAAACAAAAAGGGAGCTAGCATGGGCTGAACCCTTTGCCAAACAAGAAACTACCAAATAGTGGATAGCTGCTAGACACTAACCCTTGCCGGTGGCCATGGAGAAAGAGGATTACTGCAGAGGGAGATTTCTAGTTCCGCCAAGGCTATAGGCAAGGCACTTCATTGCCACATTCTTAAAAATGACAATTGTCTGGATTTGTTTGCTTACAACATCCTTCTTGTCTTTTATGTCAAATATTGTGCATTATTTGATGCTATTAAAATGTTTACTAATCGAAACACATTGTCGTTTGTCACTCTAATTCAGGGTCATGCGCAATCATTGTAGTTGCTTCACACAATTTAGTTGTTTTCTATATTACATATAGAAGGTCAAGAACATAATCTTTTTCCTTTTACTATCATATTGAAGTTGTTGGTGGGTATGGAGTGGGCTGAGTTGCATATTGTATTCATGTTTGTATTAGGGGTGAGCTCGGATCGGTTCAATCCAGGTCTTTAGAAAACCCTAGAATTAGACCAAAGTGTTAGTCCTTCATAA
Source organism: Omphalea diandra (assembly GCA_949677035.1). NCBI lineage: Eukaryota > Viridiplantae > Streptophyta > Magnoliopsida > Malpighiales > Euphorbiaceae > Omphalea > Omphalea diandra. The sequence continues at coordinate 31,879 of CATIWR010315068.1, read as the reverse complement.
TTAGAAGGATCGTGATCGAGATTGAATATATAAAGAATCAAAACCGAATTGGACCAAAAATCAATTCGGTTGGGTTCGGTTTTTTGGTGTTATTTGGTTTCTTATTTTTGGTTCAATTTTAGTTCAGTCCCAAATTTTATCTTTTTAAATTTCATAATTGTAATTATTTTAACCCATTATATTATATTCATATAAACTATATTTTCAAATAGTGTAGAATATATTATAACATAAAATTATTTATTTTGATTGCATAAAATTAATAATTATAACATTATAATTATAAAAAGAATTGTGTTAAGTAATATTCAAGTGTACACATATATAATATATTTGTAATATTTAATTTCAATATTTTTATTTAAATATATAACATATATTTGTATTAAATTATACATATAATTAGTTCTTCAATTCGGTTGAATTAGATTTTGGTCTGATTCTTGGCATGGTTTTTAAAGGAGGACTAGAACCAAACCAGTTTTAGATTAATATTGATTCGATTGCAGTTCAGTCTCAGTCTTTCTTTTATAGTTTCAATCCAATACTTATTTTGGTCCAATTTTTGGTTCAATTCAAGAAATCCAGAGGACCATGCTCAGCCTTAGTTTACATTTATAAGCTTGGTCATAATTCTAATGCCTTTATTGCTATAACTCTTATTGATGCCTATTCTCTTTGTAGTTTTGTTAACTTTACAAGGCGAGTTCTTGATGATATTACTCACAAGGACATGGTTTCTTACACTAGGATGGTTGCTTTATATGTTAAGAATGGGTGCTTTAAAGATTTTTTGTGACTCTTTCCACAGATAAGAATGGTTGGTTTAAACCTAATCATTTCATGTTTGTAGGTATGATTAAAGCTTGTATTGGAATAGAGGCTTTCGGTGTAAGGAAGAGCATACATAGGTGTGTTTTAAAGACTTGTTATGAGCATGATCTTTATGTGAATGTTAGCATGCTTGACTTCAATACTAAGTTTGGAGATGGTCATGGTGTGTTAACTGTGTTTAAGGAGATACCTCAAATTTTAAGACGACTAGGTCTATTGGTTATATGGCTCATCCAAATGACATGGTAGAAATATCAAAAAAATAAATTAATAAATCAAGCTTGATTTATTTGACATAAAATATTTTTCTAAAAGTTTTTTATACTTTAATATTTGATACATTTTTAAAAAATAATTAATAAAAAAATATTTTATTTTGTCATTTATTATAGAGGGAGAAAAAAGATGATTGCAGAGTGATCTCCTCCCAAAAATACTTTTTGATTCCACTACTGGGCATATCATTCATCACAATTTTCAAGAAGAGTGTTGCTCTTCAACTCTCATCTGAAATTGTTTCTAAGAAAGTTGAAGTCTATCTAGTATGGATCATTTACAATGGTGAAAGTTTATTTCAATGTAGTTATTGAAATTAAAAATCAAAAAGGAAAAATTTCAAGGTGAATAGACAATGTCTCAAGCCTTATTAAGGGACAAAATCAACGAAAAATAAAATAAGTCCTAAACTTCACCACTACATAAGAATGAAGATGTGAAAGGTCAGGCTTCAAGACCTTAAAATAGAGCTCTTGGGAGGCAACCCAAGTTTTAAGTCATTTATCTTTTCTTTGCAAGTTTATTTGCTTTTATTAGTTTTTCTTCTAATTCCAGAATAAAGTTTTGCATATTTGATTAGGATTGCTATGGAGAATATGGGAAGAAAATGAGGATGACTAAAGTAATTCAGCTTGAGAAAATTTCTAGCAGGGTGGTAACTATTTCATTTGGTAATTGATTTTATAATTAACGATTGGTTATTACTTCCCCATATTTTTCATTGAAAATGTTGTTAATAATTGCTAAATTTTTCATTAAATGATTTTCATATGAAAATAGTAAATTAGATAAATTATAGATAGCTTTTATTTTAAAATTACCATTTAGGATTAGTTTTAGAAGCTATAATAACCCAAAATCTAATAGGATTTATTTTTCCTATCCCAATTGGGATTAGTATGGGACATCTTTGCTTATGTATGTAGCCTATTTACAACTATCGCTATAATTAAAACTTGAGCAGTAATCTTAGAAAATAAGATGGACCCCAATCAAGTTAAGATAAAAAAAAAAAACCATCACCTCTTCGAATGTTAAAGCCTAGAATTCCTTGATCAAATAAAACTCTCACTCCCCAATAAGCTACTTCATTTTATACTTACCATAGAGACTTTCCAAGGGAGAATTAATACATATTTTCTTTTTAGGAGGTTGTGGTAATGGAGAAAAGAAATGTAATAGCTAGAAGTGGAGTATAGACTGAAGAAACATCAAGTGTGGAAGAAAAAGGAACAAAAGGAAGCAAAAATACAATTGTCATCTAAGAGAGGGACGGGTAGACCCCCAAAACAAATAAAGAAAAGAGGTAGACTAAGAAAGAATCTAAAGCACAAAATTATTCTTGGGATGGCATGTGATTTTATGGGAATTGAATTTGGACTTTACATTTAGGAATTGTACTTTGTTTACTTGGGACTAATGTGTTTGTTATGAGTTTGGTTTTGTTTGTTTTAATGTTATTTCACTTTTTGTATCGAAATTACAATTAATAAAGGTCTAATTTTATGTTTTCATCATTATCATAACGTTTGAGATATGTTTGAGTTAATTTACCAAAAAGAGAAAGAAATTCACATAAGGAAATGAAAAGAGTGATCACGTTATGTCATAATCATAATGCAAGTTATAGGCCATGATAAAGTCAATGCAACAAACTATTGCCTACTGTTGTGATCACTGCAAGCATTGTAGGTAATGATGTGTGTGTATGGACTAAGAGTTGCATCAGTTGTCACATCTGCGACGCGTAATTGGCTACAATAATCACGATTTTTAAGAAGAAGAGAGGGAATTTTAACGGGGGAAAGAGGTAAATTTGAATTTCAAACTTAGCCAACCAATTTTCAACCAATTTTCATCTCTTCCTACTCTATATAAACCCTTTATTCCCTCATATTTCCTATTCATCTCCACAATAAATATCCATTAAAGTTCTAGTATTCTTAGAACTATGTTCTTCATCTTTTTCTTCTCCTATTACCTAGTTTTAAGTTTTTTCTTTTTTTATTTTTTCATCTCTCTACATCAATTCCATACTAAGATCATATCTTTAAAAGCATCATCTTTAAGAACAAAAAGAAGCAAAGCTAAAGTGCAATGAGGGACTTAGCTCAAACATATGATTTTCATTTTCTTACCATGAATAAAGAAGAAGGTGAGAGGTTCCTTTCACTTAATTCTAGAGCTCATGTTCCTTCTAGATTTTTGGATGAGCCTATTTTAATTCAATTAGGGAGTAATGAGAGGATAAGAAAGATATTAGGGAGATTGGGTTAGACTAGGTATACTTTCATACCACTTAAAGCTTATAAGCGACTTAATCTAAAGTTTTTCACCACACTATGTTTTGTTGATTTTAATGAGTTGATTTTGGCTTTTAGGCTTTTTAAAAGGGAGTTTAAAATCAATGAAAATTCTATGAGAGAGTCCTTTAGGTTTCAAAGGGGTAAGATGTATGATTACCCCTGAGACCTTCAATTCCATAGTGTATTGGTACTCACTTTCAGATATCTCCACTTTTAACTACCATCAAGTCGTTAGTACAACCATTAAGGATAAATGATATATTATTATGCATAAGGTCATGTCATTTTCCATTTTTGGAAAGTAAGATAGGTCTAAGGTATCAAAACAAGAGCTGTTCTTTTTATGGTGCATTGAGAATAAGATGAAAGTTTCTACTAACTATCATCTTTTTCAAAAATTGAGTGTGATGAAATACTCTAGGCAGGTGGCAAGATTGGTGTTGGACTAGGTTGGTCAAACCTAATTCAAAACACTCTTTTTATCTTGACAATATAGATTGATATGTTCTAACATTAATTCTAAGTGTTGATTTTATAGATTTTCAGGTAGGTTTACATTAGAAGTTAAAAAAGAGTCTAAATCTCAAGTATTGTGAATGACCATCTAATTTGCGACAACGAACTTCTAAATCGTGATTGCTAACTTACAAGAAGAATGGTTAAAGTTGAGCTAGATGAATTCGCAAAGCAAATCACAACCCCATCTAGTCAAGAAAGTAATCAAGTTGAAATAGAAGAATTTACAGTGGAAGTGGCGTCCTTCTTCACAATCGCGATTTTTGCAATTGCATTGAGGGAATTACGTCCTCAACTAGAGCATGCCAAGTATCCTAAAGAGTCATTGGCATATCAAAATTTGTGAGGGTGAAATATTAGTAGAGACCATAAATTAATGGAGCAACATCTTCTTGTTAAATAAAAGGATTCGCAATGGCTATTGCATCCAAAAAGAAAATAAATCGAGATCAAACATAATAACTATTTTTCTTAGAAGACCAATGATGGTGCACTATGTGGACTAGCTGTTAGATACAAATGAGATTCTCTACCACGATAAGAGAATCACGATCGCGACTAACCAATCATAACCATAAAATTTGTCTGACAAACATTTAATGCATTAGATATAGTTTATTTGTAATATCTTTTTGGTGGTTATTGCCTATAAATACTCTATCAAATGGATTTGAATACAAGAGAATAACATTAATTAAAGCCAAACTCTTACATTTTGTTTCTCAACCCTTAATTCTTGTATGTGAGTTCGTATTATTGAGTGTGAGCATTAAACACCTTTATTATTGGGTTTGAGAGTTAGCTTAATTGTAAAACTCTTGTATAGGTTAAGTGTGAGCCATTGGAAAAACATTTGAGAGGTTTATGTGAGCCTTAAAATACAAGTTGTAAGGTTCCGTATGAGGCATAAAATACAAAGTGTAAAAGTTTAGTGTGAGCTTGAAAATATCATTTAGTGTTAGTACAATACTCAATTAAGAGAAATGAGGAATGAACACAGGGTTTGTTAACACTCGAACCACTATAAAATTCTATATTTGCAACTTTTCTCCTGCTTCTTCTATTTTCATCTCTCAAAACCTTTCCTCTAATTTTCTTAAATTTTTCATCAATTTAACCTCCCCTTCTTAGTGCTCAAGGGACAATAATTGAGACACATTATTATGGATTAGACTATTTTCTTGATTAGCTTTGAACCCATGCAAACCAATGAGGAGCCTTTAACTAGCATGGGTAGCTTTGAGATCATTATAATTAGGAGAATAAGGATAGTCATAACCAAACAGGGTGAGCCTAGGTTGATAAGGTAAAAAAGGATTAGAGGAGAGGCAAGTGGTAGTAGGGCACCAGGATGGGAAGACTTTTCTTCGAAGGATGAGTATAGTCATGATAATGAGCCAATTAAAGCACATTTTAGGCCTTTTTTATAGTTGATAAAGAGAGCAAGAAAGTACAAGATGAAAGGAAATAGGGTAACAAGTTATCCATCATTTAGATGTTATGCATGAGCAACTTATAAGGATGGAAAACGGTTCAAAGGCATCAAGACTTCAAGTTAAGACAATATTGTGAGCATGCCAACATCAATTTTCCTTCACCTTTGGCTTATCCTTGACTTCATTTATGCCTTTCTTTCGATGTTATGAATGTATTAATTACTTTTATGTTGTATTGGTGACGTATGGTACATGTCTTTGCACCTAGTTTAGTTGTTTATTTGTGTTGGTTTAGCTTATTTGCGAATAATGCTATCATGATGTGGTACTTGTGTTTTAATTGGACTTTAATTTGCATTTGCATTTTCATGTTTATGTTGTTATTTTATATTTTTTTTCATTTAAATTTGTGTTGGATGTTTGATTCTTTTATTTTCTTGAATATTAATTGAAAATGTAGGCCAATTGTATTTTGGAGAGTTTAGATGAGACTAACATTTCACCAAAATGAGAAGGGATTATTTCTTTTTATATTACCTCTTTTATCTTTTGATCTTAAGGATGCATGTCATTCTGGATAATGTCGTATTTAAGTATAAGGACGGATTGTGAAGAATTATGCTTGAACTTATGCACAAGACTCAATAGACAAAATTTTTTTTATGATTTTTGCAAAGATATATAGCTTTACTTGACTTTATTTGGTGATCATTATGAGTTAACTACAAAAGATAATGACATTCTTTACGTGTATGCGAGATAAATAAATTTTGAGTTAGTTTCTAAGTTGGAAAGTGTAACTTATGAATTTATGAGAGTTTGAAATTTAATATGATAATACTTTGCATGTATATTAAAGCACATCATTTAGTTAGTTATAGATAGATGTAATTGCATAATCTTAATTGAGAGATGAGATTGCTATTAAACTTTGTTAATTAATATTGATGAAGTAGTCTTTATGAGATATGATTTAGTAATGATGAAGTAAATAATATCTACTTTTTTGTTTTAAGGATGCTAAGTAACTCGGGATCGACATGATTAATATCGATTTTTACGTAAAACAGCAATTAAAAGCATAAGTATGCAAAGCATTTCTAATGAAGTTGTATGTTGAGTAACTAGGTGCATTTGTTACCCACATTTGTATTTGCATAAAAAGGGCATATAAACTCATATCAAAAGAAAGAAAAGAAAGAAAAAGTGAAAGTGAAAGTGAAAAATATGTGATTAATGTAATATAAATCCAAATGATCTCCCATGCTTAGAGCTTATCTTTTTATTTTTAATTAGTAGAGCTAATAATGATTTTATAATAGTTATATTGTGATTATTCCTATTGATAATCTAGTTAGAATGGTTGTTATAATATGTATGTAAAATATTGCCTTATTTTTCTAGCATTCCATGAACGAATAAGTCTTATTTTCAAAGTAGCAACTTACCTATAGTTTATTTATGTTAAGGAAGTCCTTAATTAGTATGTCTATTATTGTATTTAAGTGATTAGCATTGCAAGTAAAGCGAATTTATATGCTTTTGTAAAGGTTGTGAGGTATTTTGTCTATAATCTTAGTTACTTAAGGACAAATAACAGTTTGAGTGTGAGGAAATTGTTAGGCTTAATTTGTTTAAAGTATTTTAGTGAGTTTTAAGCTTTATTTAATTTATTTTTATGAATTTAAGCTATTTTGGGTTTATTTATGTTATTTCCCACATTTAAATATTTAATAGGTGTTTAAAGAGTTTTGGAGCGAAATTCAAGCAAAACATGCTAAAAAAGGCAACTCTTTTGGATGAAGTAGGAATTTTGATTGAGCAAAGGAGGAAGCAGTCTATCACAATCATAATAGAAGTTGTAACCTATAACAACTATGATTTATTGCCTATATTTTAGGCTACATTTTAGTTGTTTTAAAGAGGTATAAAATGAAACCACTCAATAAAGCAAAAAGGGACTTTTTAATAGTCAAGAGAAGCACTAAAATTTTAAGAGAAGAAAACAAGTGAAAAAAAAAAGACTTTAATTTAAGAACTTTTTTTAAAAGTTCAAGAGATTACTTGATAAAGAAAGAGAAAGAAGAGGATATCTTATCAATCATCAAGCTAGTTTGGAGAATTCAATTTTTTTCTCCTTGTTTCTTATTTCTTTGTTCAAGATGATGCTTAAACAATTGGATTTGACTTGTTGTGTTTGTATATTAGGTTAGATCCTTTATCTAAGGCTTTGATATAGTTATGGAAGAGATTGAATGATTTATGATTTTAATGACAATTTTGGATCTTTATTTCTTTTAAAAGTGAATGATTTTTTAACCTAATGTTTGTAATTAATTAACAACCAATTACATGATTTTTCTTTCATTTATATATCAAAAAATTGTAAATTGAAATAGACCTAAAATCATTCCCCTTACATTAATTAATGAGTAGAGATACTCATTTAGCATATTGCTATCATTAAGGATTGCTAGATATAAATAAGTGATTATGTTTTTAGTTCATATTAAGAAATGGTTCAATGAAATAAAATTATAAAGTTGAGTGACTACTTGAAAGAGAGCACTTAAATTCTATACAGACAATCGATAGTTGCAATGCATAATCCAACTTATCTTTAGAAGAATAAAGTTTCATGAAATTCCATTGTTGAGATCAAGTGTCCTAGGTTGATTAATATAAGGTTTTATTTTCTTACTCTTTGCTTTTGCACCTTTTTTATCATTTTTTTTTTTCATTTCGTTTGTAGTTGTTATTCTAGATATTGATACGAACAAGGTTGGATTGATCCCTTACTTGTATGCTTAGCACAAGTCCCAAATCTATTCAATAATCAAGCAACAAGATTTGATCTTCAAATCCCAACTAAACCACTAGAAAACCTGTTTCCAGCAACCTAAATTATAAAGATTCAAAGTTTTGTTAATCTCAATCATAAATTAACTAAGTAATTTAAGACCTAGATTAAACTAGTTTATGAAATTATTAAGCTCACTCAACAATCTCATCAAGTCCTTTCAAGAACTCAAGAAGAGAAATCTCTCTCATAAAAGCTTATAGCCAAAAAGATAATTCATTCACTTCTTTAATCATGGCTGAATGGAGGGATATATATATATAGCCTTACAAAATAACCTAGCTAAGATCATAAAAACCCTAAAATCTAAGTGTAAATTCAGCCATAAAGAGTTTGGCCACCTTAAAACATGCTAAGCAAAGGTTTCCTAATGAAATAAGGAAGAAAAGAATGTCTTGTGATTAGCTAAAGAGATATTAGGCCTTCACAAGGTAATATCTAAATAAAATCTCTTAAAGTTATATAAAATAATGAAAGACTAATAAAGATAATCCTAAGAAGACAAGGACTTCATATTCAACCAATAGGAAGCAATCTTAAAGATTTCTTCCAAATCTTGAAAACTTTGAAGAATCTTGAAAATCTTGAAAAGATCTTGTAGAATCTTGAAGATCTTGGAAGAATCTTGAAAATCTTGGATGACAAAGGCCAAATTTTGATTGGTGCACATTTTGATCTTAATTTGCCTTAGGAATAAGTTTCAATGTTGCTGGAACATGTTTTGAAACATGTTTGTAGCTAAGATAAGACAACCTCATCCAACATTTTTTGCCTCATGTCTTGTCCTAATATGAAAATTTTAACTTTTTACCAACTTGTTGGGCGTGTCAGCAGGGGCCCATAGAAAGTATCCAAAAATGAAATTACATCCAAATGGACTTTGTTTTAGGCTTGATAAGGATCCACTAAACCCATCTACTGAAAAGTCCATTCTCCAATTTTGACTTTAGCTTTGACCATGAGTTGTCCATGAATCCAATGGGTCTATTGGGCTCATTCTCATTAGATATCATTTGATTACTTCCTAGATAAAAATAGAATCATCATATTTCAGTACTTTTTCATGATTGTCTCTATGAGAATGATATTCGCATACATTATTACTTGTACAATCCATATACTTATGACCCTTGGCAAGTTAAATATTTTTCAAAGAGAAACTTTTCAGGAATGACGAGTCTCTACCTCGAGAACAGTGATGTTGAAAAATTAAAGAACATTTTAGAGAACATGAATAATTAAGATGTGAAAATTAAGATGTGAAAATTAAGATGTGAAAATTAAAGAACATGACATTTAAAGTGAGCGAGGAGATAAAAAGAGAGGAAAAAAAACATGTTGTTGAAAAATAAAAGGATCCCAATATTAGTTTAATAGCCAATAATTTGAAGAAATAAGAAGGAAAAAAAAAAGAGAAGAAGAAAAAGATAGAGGAAGAAAAAAATCTATATTAAAAAGAGAAGAGTTATGACAACAACTTATTTAATCATTCATGTTAGTAATTGCTATTTGTATATAAACATTTATAAATAAATATCAAAATGATTGGTTGTGTGACTCTAAGGTTGATAAGGCATTTGCCTTAATCACATCTTTGAATGATGTGTTTTAAATGATAATAAAACCTTGAGTAATTCTAACATTTACATTTAAGTGTTTATATTTTGCTAGGACTTAATATTTTTTTTCAAAGTTGAAAGATAAAAGAAGAATGGCATAGGAAATGCTTTGTAAAGATGGTCAACAACTATGGCAAAAGCTTAAGAGCATTGATAGATTAATTCAATGACCCTTGTAAAATCCCAAAAGGAAGTTGATGAAATGTAGTAGGGTGAAATTAGAAAGGATTTGGAAAATGATTCTAGAAGTATTAAAAGATTCATTCTATATGGTTACAAAGGTTAAGATGTGTAATTTTCAAAAAAATCAAACTATGTACCTATTCAAGGAGTGTAGAGAAATTTATAAAGATTTTAATAGAGAAATATCGTGCTAAAATCAAAGCAATCACACAGATATGTTGACTTCAAAATGTTCTATAAATCAATTAACATGGAATTAGACATGAAAAGAAAGATATTTGAGTCTAGTTTCTAGAAAAATAAATGCTTTGCAATTTGGAGCTATGTAAAAAAAAGTTATGATAATTTTAGTGAAAGGTATCTATGTAGAGTTAGGTTCAACAGTAGTGGAATGTCACTAATGCCCGTGGAAGTGCATTCAACAAGCATTGAAAATTTCCAACAACCATGGAGAATTTTTAGCAGCTTTTCTATCAAAATTCAATTGTATCTACAGTTTATAATTGAGAAAATTACATTCTAATTTGATAAATTCATTTTAACTGTATCTCAAATCAAAATCAGTAATTAGTAAAATCTATGTTTAAACTAAATTCACCCTTATATTTTTTTAATTAATTAAATTAGATTCAAAATTTAGTTTAAATCTTACTAAGATAATATTTTAATTTTTTTACTGAGTTTAAATAATTTTTTGCAAAAATATTAAATTTTATTTTTATTTTAGTTAATAAATAATTACTTTCATATTAATTTCATGTTTTAATTACAAAATTCAAATTATATATTTATATAATAAAATAATAAATTCCTAATTTTTATTCAAGAATAAAATTTTTGAGAATATTTAGGTTCATATCATGTAATTGATTTTTTAAATATTTCATAGAAGTTTTATTTTAAAAGATTTAAATAATTTATTATTTAAAATATATAAATTAATTTTTTTGATGAGAGATTGAAAGAATTTTTTTTTAAATGAAAGATTGAGAGATTTATAAATTATAAATTTGAATTTCAAAAATTCTTAAAATTTTTAAATTTAAATACAAAATTACCGTACAAAAGTATGTAATAAATTTAATTAAGTAAAAATAAGATTAAATTGAATAACATATACAAGTATAATCTTAATTAAACTTGTGTAATTAATTTTAAAATATTTCTTAAACTTTTTATTTCAAATAATTTATTATTTAAAATATAAAAATTAAATTCTTAAGGAGATATTGAGAGGAAAAAAATTTTCAATGAGATATTGAGAGATTTTATGAATAACAAATTTAAATTTCAAAATTTATAAATTTAAATACAAAATTAAATTTCTTCATATAAAAACATATATAATAAATTTAATTAACCAAAAAATGGTTAAATTGAATATAAAATAAAGTATTATCTTAATTAAGCTTATGCAATTAATTTTTAAAATATTTTTTATAATTTTTATCTTTAATATTTTAAATAATTTATTATTTTTTAGGTGAGATTGGGAGAAATTTTTTTAAATGAGAGATTGAGAGAATTTATGAATTATAGATTGAAATTTTAAAATTTTTATTTTTAAATATAAATTTAAAATTAGAAAAATTCATCATATAAAAGTATATATTAAATTTAATTAAACAAAATGAAAAAATTGAATAAAAAATAAAGTATTATCTTAATTAATCTCATGTAATTGATTTTTTAAAATATTTATTAGAAGTTTCTATTCTACATAGGTTAAAAATTTATATTTAAAATATAAAAATTAAGCTTTTAAGAAGATTTGAGTGAATTTTCTTTAAAAATAGAGATTGAAAGATTTTATGAATTATAAATTTTAAATTTTAAATTTAAACATAAAATTAGAATTCGTCATACTGAAGTACATAATAAATTTAATTAACAATTAAATTAAATTAAATTGAACAAAAATAAAGGTATCAAATTAATTAAGCTTTGAACTTAATTTTAGGTTTGATTGAACTAATTAAAAAAGTCTAAGGGTCAATTGAGCATAAATATGATACCTTGACTTAAAATATAATTAAAGCCAATTTGTTAAATTAGAGTGTAATTGACTCAATTTAAAAACTTTGGATACAATTTATTGGCCCTTGTACAACAAGAATGAGAGGTGGAATTGGTGGATAATTTGAATTTTGGGAGAAACACATACAATTACAAGATTTGAGAAAGAATATAAGAAAAATAAACGCAAGAGATTTATAATGGTTTGGGTATTAACCAACTTTACATTCACTCCCCAATTTACCAATTGGGTGTTTCACTAAATCATTAGTGTTTTATAAGTTTACACTTAACTTAGTGTTTAGACTCACACCAAACCTTACAAATGTTTTTCTAAGACTCACACTCAAACCTTATACAAGTGTTTTACAAAGGCTAACACTCAAACCTATACAGGAGTTTTCTAAGGCTCACTTTAAATCCCAAAGAAAAGTTTTCTATAAAAAGGTTCACTCTTAAATCCAAACTCAAGGTGTTTAAAGCTCGCACCAAACTATATGCAAAGATGTAAAGAGTTAAAGTTGTGAGAATTAACTTTGTAAGAGTTTTGACACAACTAATGGTTATTCTCTTGCATTTAAATCTAGTTAGTGGTATATTTATAAGCTACAATCATCAAAGAGACATTTCAAATAAAACTATGTCCAGATCTCTAAGGTATGCTAGGCAAATTTGCATTAAATGCTTGTCAGACACAGTTAACGATTGTGATATTCACATAACACTGAATTTTGCTCAATCACAGTGGAGAACCCTATTTGTATCTAATGGCTAGTCCAAGTGCAATAAAACTAATGGTTCTTCAGATAAAAATAGTCAATATATCCCTCGAGTAAGAGTGAAAGTCGCGGTCTCTACTTTTCTTCTTTGGACATGATAATCACTGTGAAATCGTCTGCCCAAATGGAGGTGTTGTTTCATTAAAATTGTGATTGCGATAATTATTTTGCTACCACAAATTTTAAAGTTCCAAAGGTTTTTGGGACACTTTGCATAACCTGGCTAAAGACTTGATTCCCTCTAAGTGAATACACTAGACGCAACATACATCGCATAATCATCTACCCAAATTGGTCCAACTCTTTTACAAGATAGCAATCTTGACCTTCTAATTCATGATCGTGAATTAGGATGAAAATTTCAATCTTTGAGACTAAGGCTGTCATTCAAATTTCAATGTGATTCTAGCAAAATATCTACAAGATCAATACCTAAAATAGATGCTAGGACTTATCAATCTATATTGTCAAGATTAAAAGAGAATTTTGACTTAAGTTTGACCAACATAGTCCAATAATCTCACCCTTTTTTATTTTGACAATTTAGATTGAATTTGCAAAGGACAAATAATGTATAAGTGTATTCTAGAGTGTGTGCAGTTAAAATGGTTAACAAATTGAAATGGTTGAAATGATCCCCCTCAATTTGTACCCCCTTTTAACTAATGACATGCAAGCTCTCCCCCTTTGTCAAGATCAAAAATAGAGGAGGGTTAAGTGTAATGACAAGTAGTACAACGATAGGGATAATTATAATGATATGATGGCGATCAGTTGAGAATTAAAGTAACATGATTAGAATTTTTTCTAAAGAAGGACCATCATTCATCGAACCAAATTTGCAAAGATCAACCATAGAAAAAACATACTTCAAACATTTATTAAAAAAGTAGATACATAACATAAGTAAAATATATTAATATGTATTTTTATTAAAAAAATAGATACATAACACAACTTAAATATATAATATGTCTGATCACACACTTAGGCCAAAATTAAAATAGGAAAGGTTAAAAACAAAAAACGAACAAGAAATAAAGGAAAACTAAAAAGTGGGAGAGATATCATCATCATCATCATTATCACTAAATTCAATGAATTCTTCATCTCCTCGTCCTTGGGCTTCATCTCCTTTTTCTTCTTTTTGACCTTCTTCTTCTTAGGTGTCTTCTTAGTTTTCAAAATTAGGAAGATGACATGGAGTAGCACCAACCTTTTCTTAAAGTTCAACCAAGTCACTATGAAGATGAGAGAGAAGATGAAACCTTCTCTTGATCATTCTCATCACATTATCAAGTTTCTTATTGATGGAAGAGAGAGAGATGAAAGAAGACTTAGATTTTGGTTTTACCTTGTACTTTAAAGATGGAATAGGTTTTGGGTGCCTTTTTCAATCACTAGCCTATTTCTTTTAGAGGCATGAATTGCCTCTTATTTTTTTGCCCTATAGGATCCCAAAGTATACACATAAGAGTCAGGATGAATGACCTTGACATTGATCAAATAGGTCAAATTAGGAAAGTTTTAGGATGAGAGATACTTTTTAGTGAGTAATTTTTCATTCTCATCATTGAAAGCCCCAATAAACCTATATATGGTTGTGATGTGAGAGGAAATATAAAATTGGCTCTTAGGTTTGGTACTCATGTGAATCAATTGATCCATAAAAGTATCTCCTAGTTTGGATGGACTTATTTTTAGTGAGGGAAAAAAGAAAAGCTAGGTCTTTTTAAGAAACTTATTCATTCCTATCACCCCCTAACATTGATTAAAAAGGTAATAATTCTATAGAGAAGCCAATTGGTTAAGGTTTTAATGTATTTGGCCACTGAAGTTTTCAGATCATGTTTGATTTCAATGGAAATTCCGTACCAAAACTCATAATAGATGATGTCAAGGGAAGAGATAATGAATGAAACATCATCTCTGATTTGGAAATTAAAAAGGGAAGAAAAATAGGCAAAAGTAATGAAATAGGGATCTCCAAATGCCCTAAAGACAAGACCAAGTGAACTTGCTTTACATTCTGTCTTTCGACCAAAAGTGACAGTAAACATGAACTTTTATATGATTTCTTCATAGCCTAGTTCTTCCCGATAAATAAATTCATTCAACCAAGGTTGGAGAGAAATGTTTTGATTTCTCCCTTATTGTCAAAAGTTTCAAGAAGGAAAAAAGAGGATATTTTATTGGGCTGGATGATCTTTTTGGTGTTGGCCTTATATTTATCCTTCTCTTCCTTTATGATTCCCTTCATGAGATGAAAAGGAGGAGTGCCTTAAGGTTGGGCAACACCCTTTCCCTTTTCTACTTTTGTGAGTTTCTTGGGTGCCATGAGAGTATAAGAAAATAAAATATATGTGAGAAATTAAAAAGAGATGAGAGGTATGATGAAGAAAATGATAAAAATGGAATATATGGGTGTGAAAAAGACTTAAATAGGTAGAGAATGGGGGGAAAACAACTATAAAATGGTTGAAAGAGCATTGAATAAGGAAGATAATTATCAAATCAATCAATTTCCAATGGTTACAACATATCGCAGTCGTTACATGCTTATCGTGACCTCTATTTATGAAATTTCTGAGTAACAGTTAAGATTTCATTAGGAAAGAATGTAGTCAATAGATAACAAATTTGAAATTTGAAAAAGTTCACGCTAATGATCATAGATAGTGATAGCAAATTGACAAAGGTTGAAAGGTTAAAGAAGAAGACTTGTAAGTAGCAATCGCTAATTGTAAATTGTAGTCACGAATTACAAGCCATTTTTGAAAAAACATAAAACAAATATTAGCCCAAACTTGATATGATCAACATAATATTATGATGATTAATTCAAGCAATTTGGTATTGAAAAGCACAATTGCATAATGATTTAACACATCTACAACATCTAACACAATAAGTTATCATGCAATCACCAATCATATCAATTAATGAATTAATATTGGCAAGTATAGTGAAGTACATAAAGTGAGATCAATTTTTACTTGAAGGAACTTCCATTTAGCATCCCTAGTTCCCTCTTGATAAAGTTCATTCCTTCTTCATTGAGGGGTTTAGTGAAAATATCCACAAGTTGGTGATTGGTGTCAATAAATTCTAATACCACATAACCATTTTGGACATGATCTCTGAGAAATGATGTCTAATGTCAATATGCTTACTTCTTGAATATTGGATGGGATTCCTAGAAATATTTATTGTACTTGTCTCATCACATTTGATGAAAATGTGATCATCCTTAACATAATCCTTAAGTTATTGTTTCATCTAAAGAACTTGGGTGTAACAACAACCTGTCATCGCATATTTTGCTTTGGCAGTGGATAAGAAAAACAAAACTTGCTTCTTATTTACTAAAGAAACTAAACATTCAGCTATTAATTGGCAAGTTTTGAAAGTACTCTTCCTATCTATCAAACTACCGGCATAATCCGCATCTGAATATCTAAGAAGACTAAAAGTTGAATTCCTAGGATACCAAAGTCCTAAATACAAAATGAATTTATTTAATTCATCACATAATTAAATCAAATCAAACATGTCAAAACATAGATATATCAAGGGATATATTACAAGTTTAGTATCAATAACTTGATATCAAATAATCATTTGAAACATTATCCCTTCTTCATTGGCAATCTCCATTCACCTTTAGATTTTTCATGATGAGAATTTAGTGGAGTCTCCATCTTACAATATCAAACACTTTTCTTTGATACCCAATCATGCTTAGGTCCTTGTAGGTTAGTCTTGAAAGGGTCCTCCAATTTGAGAAGCACCTTTCTAATATAACAAAATATATTTATGTGACCTTACCTTATGCAATAATAACATTGGAGTTTAGACTTATAAATCTTTCTCCTATGCACAACCTTAGTATGAGTGAGAGGCCCTCTCACACTTTAGTTTTGTGAATGTATGCAAATGCATGAGTGATGAGAGGTAAAAGAAAAGTTTTTATGTGTGATTGAGCAAGCCTCTTGGTATAAATTTATGCATGACTTGCTCTTTAAGGCTTAGCTTTGGAGCCTTACAGAGGCTTCCCTTTGTTCTTTGGCTTAGGTGGCTTAGCGCTATGAGTACTTTTCTTCCTAATCACCTCTATACTAGAAGTTTGAGGTGTTGATGCTTTAACGAATGTAGTAGGAGAGGATGTAGATGAAAAGACTCCATTGAAGCCTAAACCATGTCTCATTAAGGGAGCTTTTTGAGATATAATAAAATATCCAAAGCTTCTTTCTTCTTTTGAAATCTTGAGATGGAATTCCTAAGCTCAACAACTTCTCCTTTTAAAGTGTCATTTTTTTTTCTTAGAGAATCAAGAAAGGATGAAGATTTAGAAAGATTTTCTAATGATTTTTTAAGTTTTTCATTAAAAGTCCTCACGTCACTTGCAAGATCTCTTAAACATTTAAAATCATCCTCAAGTTTTGAACACTTTTTCTTACAAACTTTCATTTTTTATTTATATTTCTCACATTTTAAAGTTAAAACTTTAAAAAGCTCATTATCCACATCATCAAATGCATCATACTCATCGTAAAAGTGTGGAGAAGTACTTACCACATTAGAGGAGTCATCTTGAGCCATGAAGCAAAAGTTGGCAACTTCATCATCTTATATTTCATCACTTAAATCATCATTTTGAGTAGCCTTGAAGCTCTTCTCCTTTTCCTTGTGGTAATAGGAAGATGACTTTCTTTGGATTCTTCTTTCTCTTCTCCTTTTTATGAACTCCTTGGTCCTTCTTTATATTTGACAAGCTCTTTTTCTTCTTTGTCACTTTCATTTCAATCACTTGAGTTTGAATCATTTTTTTGAGCTTTAAACGTGAGAGGTTTGTTCTCCTCTTTATATTCTTGTCTCTTAGCTTCATCTTTTCATCCTTCTTGAAAGTCATCCCATGAGTGAGAAGTTTGCTAATAACAGCATCAGTTGCCACCTTCCTAATCTTTGGATTGGACTTCTGTATGCTACATACTCTTGCACCAAATTTATCCAATAGAAGAGATTTAAAGGGTTTAGTATTTACCATATAGTTGGTAAGAATTCTTCTAAACTTCTTCATGTGTGTGATAATAGAAAGGAGTTTATTTGTCATTTTGGTGATGTTTTCATTATCTTTCACCATGAAGAGCTCCCACTTCATCTCATAAATCTCTAACCTATTTGATTTCATAAAAGTTGTGCCTTCATGATAGTTTTTTAGTGTTTTTCATATGACATGTATGGTTTGGCAATGTTGGACTCTCTCAAATTTTTCACTTGACATGGAGCTTAGGAGAATAGTCATTGCCCTCTTATTTTTCCCATTTGCCTTCTTATGTGTTTTACTCCATTCTTCTCTTGTAATTGCCACCTCTACTCCTTCAACCGTCTTTGTTGGAAGCGTCCACTCTTCAAGTACATAATCCCATAAGTTGATGAGATCACTATTAAGATAAATCTCCATTTTATGCTTCCAAAAAGCACAATCATTACCATCAAAGTGGGACTAAGGTAAGAGTGGATTCCTTTTTATGTCATTGATCTTTTCTCACATAATTAAGGCTTGAATTGAGACTAGGCTCTGATGCCAATTATTGGACCTTGTGCACCAAGAAGGGCATGATTGAATTTATGGGTAATTTGAACTTTAGAGGAAGCACACACAATTAAAAGATTATAAAAAGAGTATAAGAAGAATAAACACAAGAGATTTATAGTGGTTCGGGTATTAACTAATCTTACATTCACTCCCCAATTCACCAATTAGGTGTTTCACTAAATCACTAGTGTTTTACAGCTTACACTCAACTAAGTGTTTAGGCTCACACTAAACCTTACAAGTGTTTTCACTTTCAAACCTTATACAAATGTTTTACAAAAGCTAACACTCAAACCTACACAAGAGTTTTATAAGACTCACTTTTAAACCCAAACAAGAGTTTTTTTATACAAAGGCTCACTCTTAAACCTAAATCTAAGATGTTTAAAGCTCACACCAAATTATGTATAAAGAAATAAAGAGTTAAAGTTTTGAGAATTAACTTTGCTAGAGTTTAGGCAGAATCAATGGTTATTCTCTTGCATTTAAGTCCATTTGGTGGTGTATTTATAATTTATAATCACCAAAGAGATGTTACAAATCAAACAATGTTCAAATCTCCAAGGTTTACTAGACAAATCTTCATTAAATGCTTGTTCGCAGTCAAAACTATATAATCACAGTCACTATATTCACATAACACTGAATTTTGCTCAATCACAATAGAGAACCTCATTTGTATCTAACAGCTAGTCTACATTGCATAAAACCATCAATTTTTCATGAAAAATAGTCGTTACGTCCCTCAAGTAAGAGTGAAAGTTGCGGTCGCTACTTTTTTCCTTTGGATGCGATAATCACTAAGAAATCATCAGCCCAAATAGAGATGTCGTTTCACTAAAATCGCAGTCTCGATCATTATTTTGCTACCATGCATTTTGATGATCCAAAGGTTCTTTGGGACACCTGACATAATTTGATTGAAGATTTGATTCTCTCTAAGTGAATACAAAAGTAGTCACAACACTGGATGCAACATGTATTGCGAAATTATCTGCCCAAATTGATCCAACTCTTCTGCAAAATAGCAGTCTCAACCTTTTTATTCATTACTACAAATTAGGATGTAAATTTCAAACTTTAAGACTAAGACTTCCATTCAAATTTCAATGTCATCCTAATTAAATATCTGCAAGATTAACACTTGAAATGGATGTTAGGACTTATAAATACGCATTGTCAAGATCAAAACAAAGTTTTGACTTAAGTTTGACCAACCTAGTCCAATATGATTGAAAATCACATAAATGTTTAAAATTTTTTAGGTCATTAAACTAAATTTTTATCATAATTTTTTAAATGATTTAACACAAAATAAATTTATCACAATTTTACTTATTTTTATAATAATTGTGGTAAATTTAATTTTTATCATGGTAAACTCACATATTAAGATAAAATTAATTTTATCATACAAATTTTTATCATAATACATAACATTTTTTATAATAAGTGATCTGTTATCATTGGATATTATATATTTGTTTATAAATTAGTTTAAATTTTGATATATTACTTGAATACAATTCTATATCGATTTAGTTTAATTACTTGTTTTCATTATATATAGTGATTTATTTTTAAAAAATAAATTATATTTAATCTATTGACCATTTAAACAAAAATAAAAAATTTTAATCAAGTTTTGTTTTATATAAAATTTGATTAAAATAATTTTTAAGAGCAAATTATTATTTTTCTCTTGATAAATTACGAGAAAATATTGAATAAATGATAAAAAAAAAATCAAATGAACATTTAAAAATTGAATAATAAATGACCTAACCTAATTGAAAATATCAATTTTAAGAATAAATCAAAAATTGATCTAAAATCTTTTCTGCATGCACGACCCAATAGGTAATCCGAACCCACCCAAAACTCGAGCGACCTGAACCTGAGTCGACCTGAAAATGTCTTGATCTGAAAATGACCAGATCCAAAATTGACCTGATCAAAAAATGACTCAACTCCAAATAACCCAACCCAACCATTTTCCACTTCAACTACCAACCCTATAAATCATTAATGCTCCATTTGGATTGGGTGTTTATAAAGGGTTTTAAAGATTAATAATGTAATGGAATGAATGAGTTTGGTTTGGAAAGAAAGCGTTAAATTATATTTGTATTTGGGATGGTAAGTATAGAAATGAATGATTTGAGCTTGAAACTTACGGAAACACCCTAATTTGAAGTGTTTTAATATAGAGGTGGGGGTGGATTTGGATGGGTTTAGCAAACTCTTATAAATCAATTCATTCTAGTCCAAGACCTTCCATCTAAATATAAAACCATTTTATAAACTAGTCACTTTCATTTTATTCCTTTATAAACCTCCAATCCAAACAGGGCATAACTAACCCTAATTTGCCATAAAGAATTATGTGGTTGACAAAGAAGTCGATAAGGATTTGTGTATGAATACAATAGAGGTTGGCATTAAAATGAGTAGGTTTTTACGGCATAATTTACGAAACAGTTCTCAGGGTCCCATTCATCTAGAAAATCTTCGCAACTTTTTCCCATTATAAGATCAGTTGACCAACCTTTTTTTGTCTTGGTCAGCCACCAACCCTTTATGGGTAGCTTTAGTATCATAAAATAATGAGGCATCATGCATGTAAAATACTTCATATTTCTGGTAAGAAATATCATGTCTCACAGCAAAAATTAATTCACACAGGATTATGTATGGAATTTTTTATATATATTTAATTAATAGGTGACTGATAACTCAAATGATTATCCATACTTTTCAATAGAAATTACTGTTTATTTTCTCAAGTGTAAAATATTTATGGCTTTGAAATTTAAATTTAATTATCTTATTTATTAAATATACACACTCAATATCAACAAATATATTTCCATCTTTCACATAAACATGTATGGTTTAGCAAATCCGTTGCCCCTATTTCATGGACCTCAAAATTTGGATACCTGGGTGAATAAATTACATGACTATTTGATTATATAAGATTTGAATTTTCCGATATTTATGTTTTTATATATTTGATTTTGATTGGAATTCAAATTCAAAAAATTTCAATTCTTGATCAATGGTTATTTAAGTTTTTATACATTGTTGTCATGATGAATTAACATGTTTCTATTAGTTAATTAGTAACTCTGATTACAAACTAACTCTAATTACAAACCACTTCTGAAATTTTATGTTGTTAATTAATTATTTTAATTACTATAATTATATCAAATGGTGCATGTTATCGTGTGAACTTGTTTCGTGTCAATCTCATACTCTCCAAATTCCTAGCGTAATTTTTATTCATGATTTTGAAAAAAATTGCATGATAATTAATTTGATTAATATTCAAAGTAGCAATCAAAAAGGCCAAAGTTAGACATGACACCAGAGTCGTTGAAAGGGGAATTTTAGTTGAAGATTTTGACTGCAACCTTATTTATATATATATATTGATTATTGTCTACTTTGCTTAATTATAATGCGGACCAATTCCTTGCCCTCTCTTCCTATCTAAAGTTCTCACAAATCTGATAGGCTTATTGAAGCAGATAACTCCGACAAGGATTCCGTCCGCTAGAGCCAAAATTATCAGCGCATTGACATGATGTGGCAACTTCCGGCCAGTTCGTTCCATGCTTTCCTGTGGTCCCATAGCTATTTTCAGTATCTTATATTCGTTCTCTATTTTCCTTTAACTGATATTTTAAAGAATTGTTTTGACGGGTCATAATTTTTTATAAAGTTGGAATTTGAAACATAAGGCTTTTTTAGAACCTTATAACTTTTCATTTGGACTGTCCCAAAATGTGATGGTTTTCGAAGTCAAATTCCATTATTTTCGCTTGTTTTGAGTAGAGATGATAAATATGTTAGGTTGGGTCAGATAGATTGGGGAAAGTAATTTTAAATTATATTTTTATTTAGATTGAATCAATATATAAAAAGAAATTTAAATTATTTTTGAGTTTTAAATATCACTCTTAATTTTAAATTTTTAAAAATAAAAAAATATATGATTCTTAAATAGTCAAGATGGTATCGATTCAAGTTGCTCTATGAATCGAATTAGATTCAACTCGGGTTAATTTAAGATAGTGCCAAATTCAAATAAGATTCATTTCAAGTCATGTTGAGTTATTTATAAACAGATTTATTGGATCGAATTTTAAAATCAGATAAGAAATTTAGAATTTTAACTCAATTTGACCATATTTCATTTTTTAATTTATTTCAAGATTTTTCAAAAAAGATTTACCTATTTACTATGTTTTCCTTTTTTATTCTAAATTTTGGAATCTGATAGCCTCTAATTCTATAAATATGTTATGTTTCAATTTTATTTTGACATCTTTTAATTATTAAAGTGATCAGATATCTCTATCATTGAAGCTTAAAAGCATAATTGAGTGCTAGTATTTGGTAATTTGTCGCTTTTCTTGCTTCCTTGATATTAAGTTTCATTGGTCACAATTTTATATTTCGAATACTAATTGAGCATTTTGAATGCTAAAATGTTTTGTAATTAGAAAAATATACTATAAAGAGCTAAGCACTTCAAGTATTTATACACATCAATCATGCCTAATCAAATGAGTCTCTTCACGTTTTATAAAAGTGTGAATAATGTCCAATTTTTTTTTAATTTATTTTTCCAGATCTAGAAGTTTACGTGCATTTTATTTTATTTTATTTTTTAAATAAATTATCTTGAATTTGGCTAGATTTATATATCTAGATGTTAAATATGTTATTTTCAATATGTTCATGAATGTACCTTTAATATTTACGTATTTTACTTTATCTTTATTATTTTTTTAAGGATTATATATATTTTTAATGAAAGTTTATTCCTTTTTCATAGGAATTCTATTGCTTGTTTAAGTTCTTGAACTTTTTAAATTCACTTTTGATAATAGACTTTAATTTATCAATGATATTCAAATTACTAAGTTCATTTAATGACTATAAAAGTTTACAATTTTAGTAATTACTGAGTTGAGTAAGCTTCTTGTCTAGTTGTAATTTCAAGTAGATTTGACAGTTTCTGATTCGATCTAAATCTAACAAAAAATTGACTTGAACCCAACACGACCCAAAAGGAAATCTAAAATAATGATTTGAAAACTTTTATATCAATCTGAATTCATTCGATCTTGATATGATTCATAAATTAATTCAAATGACCCAATTCAAATTACTAAAAATATCTTAAATTTTATTTAAAAATAAAAAAGTATTTCTTTATTTTTAAAAATTAAAGTTATGAGCGACTCTATCCGACCTGCAATTTAAAAATGTCTTGAATTTTTTTTTATACATTGACCGAATAACTTATCCGCCCGTAATTCGAAGTGAATTGACCAAGAAAAAAGATGTAACTTAAACATGTCTGATCCAATCTATTTATCACTCTAATTTTATTCAATCATTTTCATTGGAGAATATTATGGATAGATTCTACTTTTCAATATTTTTTTGCTTTATAATGTGTTATTACTATCATTATATTTGTAAATTAAATTCTATCATTTATTAATTTTATGAATGAAGTTCACATTTTTTTTTTAAAAAAATCTCCCTTCATCCATATGCTAAAAATTTTATCTTAACGATAATATAATTGTTTTCTTATGTAATCCATGGCTATTAGACATTTAATAAACCAAACAAATATTTGCATGCAAAAAATTCCGAAGATCAATTTGGTATTTCTTAGATCTTTAAGTATATTTAAACGCAAAAGAAAGTCTAAAGTTTTTTTTTTTTTTTTTTGAGAAGGTTTTTTCTTTAATACTATGAATATTCATCTTTGTGACATTTGTTTGTTTGGAGTATTCTAGTAGTGAAAAATGAGTCTGAGTCAAATCATTTTAGATTGAATCATTTACAAATTAATCATTTTCGAGTTGAGACATTTTCAGTTGAGATTGGATTTGTATCACTTATATTTTGGATGAATTTAGATATCCATGAAATTTACATACATAAACGATTTTGAATCGAATTAGGTGAGATTATTTATTATTTAATTCTAAAAAATATTTTTAAATGTACACTTAGATTTTTATTATTTATGTAATATTTTTAATAATTTATTAAGATAGAATAATTTTCTTTAAACAATTGTTTTTTAATTAAACAGATTTAACATAAATAGAATTTGATTAAAAATTTTTATTTTTATTTAAGTACTTAAAAAATTAAATATAATTTATATTTAAGCAAATGACTATATATAATGTAAATGAGCAATGGATTAAGTCCATATAAAATTACACTCAAATTATATATCATAATTTAAACTAATTCATGATCAAATATATAATGTACAATGATATCAAACCACTCACTATAAGAAATTTTATAAATTATAAAGAAATTTTATGTGATAAAATTAATTTTATTTTAATATATGATTTTAATCGTGATAAAAATCAAATTTATTGTAATTATTATCAAGAACAAATAAACATGTGATAATTTTTTTTACATCAAAATTTTTATTATAATAAATGAGCATACAAGACAAATTATGACATAAACTTTTTGTTCATAATATTTTATCACAATATCTTGTCACCATATTTCTAGCATCCATTAAATTATATAAAAGAAAAAAAATAATATTATCACAATAATATTTTTATCATTATATTAAATTATTTTAAAAAAATTATGATAAAATAAAATTATTTTACTATAACAAATAACTTTATTTTTATAAAATAACTTTTCACAATAAATAAACTATTTATAATTTAGTCACATAAAAATGCATAGTAAAATTAAAAGTAAATTTGTTAAAAAGTAAAATGTCACGATATTTTAAATAAATTTAAATTTGAATATAATTAAATATTTATTTTAAAACATATTTTTTTCTTTTACTTTAATTATTTTATATATTTAATAACAAAATTTACTTTTTTATATTATTATTGGATTAATTGAGTCAAATTACCAAATTGATCTGTTTATATTTGTCTTAGTCTAACTTATAAGGTTGATCCGTATCTGATTCGATTTTACTCAAAAATCTCCAAATCATTTTGTATTTGAGACAAATTCGAGTCACTCTTTTTTAAACGGTTAAAATCAAATTTTTAGGTTAGATAAAAAAATTGCCACTTTATTGATAGTTGATCTGTTGTAGTGTGGATGTATTCGTACCATGATAATCTTTCTTTTTCTTTTTTCTTTTTTTTTTTCCCCACCGAAACATGTTGTGCTAGTTTGGGTAGATTTATTGATTAGGCTTAGTTCAGCAAATTGATCATGTCGGTTTCTCATAAGAGTGGAGGTGAACAATGGACTGGATACCTCTTATGAGGAGACCAACAAAACTACCACACACCTCGTTGATGAAAACTTCATTAGTAATAGTTTAAAAATAACTAAAAATTATATTATCTCAAAAAAATAATATTATTTAATAAATTGAATTTGAATAATTTTAAGGACATTGAATTAAATTTGTATAGAGGTCAAACAAGATGAGTTGGAGTGAATTTGTATATAATCATTTTTTAATCAAATTAATTGTTATATTGTTTTGGATCAAGTCATTTTTAGATAGATCCATAGATTGGTTTCAATAAGTTATTTTAATTTTAGATCGAATTATTTTGAGTCTTCTTTAATCTCGGATCGAGTTACCTTTTAGTCAATCAAATCATAAATTATTATCTCTAAATTTTTATTTACATAGCATTCAATTTCTTTACATTAAACATAATGTTTTTGATTGATGCTCACAAGTCACAAAATGTTCATCAATTTCACTTTTAAATCATCAACGTCTTTAATGTTACAGAAATACAAATTTTAAATTATGTAAGAAAAGAAAATAAATTTTATTAATAGAATTGTCTCAGTTTAGCGATTAGAATTCTATTATTGAAATGAATTTAGAATTTAATAGAATTCTATTGTTTAGAACAAATTTATAATGAACCGAAATCATTTTATTTTTTAACTATCTATATTTATTTAAAAAAAATATAATATCAATTTAAATTATACTATTAGTTAAAAATAAATTTTCTTAAAATATTATAATTTACTCGATTTTCTCAATCAATCCATTTTTTTTAAAATGATAAAATTGAATTTTTTTAAATACAGACTTTTCAAATAAGAAAATCATTGAAATAGAATTTTTTCCATTTAATTATTTCCAAATCTGAGTTTCAAAATAAAATCTAAAGATAAATCAATAAAAATCAAAATAAGAAGTCATTGAAAAAAAAAATTTAAATATAGAAGTTTTTTTTTTTTTTTTTGAGTATTGAGGAGAGATAATTACATTGATTGTTGATTATTGCGGGTAATTACATATGGGGTATGAAAATCGTATTTAAAGAAATTAAAAACTTAGAAAGCTAGTAACTAATGATGACGTTACAGTGATGCTAAAGCACGCAATCTAGATAGTTACCTTCCCCATTTGATTTCATTTTGTTGCTGAGACAAACTATAAATATATATCATTCGTGAAAATAATATTATTATAAATCATTAATTATAGATTATGAAACTTTAGCTAAGCTAAATGTTACCTTAAATAATACGTATAATGATTTCATTCAAGTACCCAAACAAATAAAAAATCATGCTAAGAAAATATATTTTATTTAAGATAAAAAAATGTGATTATTTTTATAATAATTAATTAAATTTGTTAATGGTGAAATGAAAACGTCAATGTTTCTGAATGTCTATTCCTGGAGAGTGACTTAATTAGTATATATATTTATTTTTATGGTCAGGCATCAAAATCTCCCCCTTTTCACTTCTGCTAAAAGATCAATAATTTTAAGTTTCATTCCTGCCTCATGAATAACCATTTGTCACATTGCATGAATATTTGCCACTTCCACATCAATAATTGATGGAGGTAGGTAGCCGCCACTATTTCAACCACATAATAACAATTAAATTAATTTATTTTGTTTGAGTTATTCAGTATAATTTTTTTTTTTATGATGAATTCAAATAGATTTATTTATTTTAAATTTAATATATTTACAAAAAATTTGAACTCATAATATGAGGATAAGCATACTCTTTTACTATTTAAGTTAATATTTATTAATTCAATCTCATTCGTTAGATAGTATCTAGTTGATACTAACACTGAAGTCTAATTATGAATTAGTGACTTAATTTAGTAGTGAGGTGAGATTATGCTGGAATAAATATTAAAATTTAAATTTCATCAATATAATCTTCTCTCTCTAGTACTCATAAAAAACATTGAAGTCTAATTATAATTCTCTGAAAATAATTATTCTTTTTTTTTTAATATTTTGAAGCTACTATCTGTATATTCTATTGATAACGAACCTTTTTTCTCTTCATTTTTCTCTTCTCTTTAATAAAATAAGTTATTTTTATTTTGTTTATCTTTTTTTTGAGAGCTTTTATTTTTGATTTGTTTTTTTATCTATCTTGATGAGAGTTTTGATCTTTTTTAAAAATTTTAGTGATTTGAAATTAATTATTTAGTAATATATAATTATATATTATTGGATATCGTCTCCCAAATTTGTTATGTCATATTTTATTAATTTCAGTCTATATTGCACTATAGTACCATATCTGATGTGAATATCCATAATTAATAAAAATATAGAATTATTGAAGAAAATTTCTGGTAAAAATAGAATTGTAGTTTCTAAGATAAGCTAATGTACAGTTATTAGTAGTATTAAAAATCGAGTTCGTATATATTATTGTAGATCATAAAATTATTTTCTTTTATAAATGTCATATGACTATTTATGAATAAAAATATTTTTTATATTCTAAAAAAAGTCTAATTATATTTTTTTTAAATTCAAATAATTTCGTAATTTTTTTTCTTTTAAACATTATCATACTATTGTATAACTTGATTTTCTCCTGGATTTATCAGGATTTTTTTACTAAATTTTCAAATTCAAAATGTAATTATATATAAATTGGTTTTCATATGGATTATTAAGGATCTTTACTAAATAAATTTATACGGCTTCTATAAGTTTATATTCTTTTTTCTTTTCTAGTATATTAGAATAATAACTAATTTTTCTTTCTAAAAAATAAAAGCATTTGAATAGTAACTGCTAGTTTAACTGTATATTAAATTTTATGATCATTCATAACAATTTTTAATTAGATAAAAATTAATAAAAATATCTATGGCTTTTGGGGGAAATAGAAAAAAAATGGATATCTTTTAAAAAATTAACGCATAATAAATGTGTTCAAAGTCATATTAGAAAAATATCCAACACTGCATAATTTAGATATATAACTAAAAATAATTATTACTGCCTCGTAACAGCAAAATATATAAACAGCAAAAGTAATTGAGCGAACAAATCAATTTCCTCTGAAATTTTTATTTGATTTAGACTTTGAATATCTAGATATTTTTTTATTTGGTTTTAAATTAATAAACAGCGATTTTTTTTTTGGGTTTCATAATAGAATACAACTGTAGAATTTATTGATTTCTGTCCAAATAATTTTGAAGATTTCTTTGGTGTAGAGAGAATATATGTTAGAGAGATTTATATATTTTGAATCGTAGTTATAACTATTACCTTTTATTCTCACTCTAATAGTTATTTTTCATTTTAAATTCTAGTTATAATTACTATCTCTTACTCTATCTTTAATAGTTATCTTTTTTTTTTTTTTTGAATTATAGTTACAACTACTATTTTTAACTCTCATTCTAATAGTCTTTTTTTTTTTCTTTTATTTTAATCAGGGGTATACAAGAAGAAGAGGAGTGGGAGATTAAACTCAAAGACTTTAAGCCTCAACAGACATTCAATTGGATTAGTCAAGAAATGTGTACTTAATCGTCATCTAGTTTGACAATATTTTGATAGTTGATTTAGTATTTTAGAACTAAATACTAATATGAGAATTATTCATTGTATTTGTGATCTCTGTTACAATGAACTCTTAATTCTGTGAATGTAGCCTTTATAGTTCTAATGAAATCTTGATAATATGAATGTAGTCTTTAGAATAATAAATCACGTGAAATATTTATTTATATTTATTCTTAATTTAAATTTCTCTACATCAATTAAGATTTCGCATTTCAACTTGCACTGACAGAAACTAGTAATATACTGATATTTATAAGAATAATAATCATGTCTACGTGTTTTAAAATTATAAATAACATTTAAAATTGAATAAATACCATAGTTTGATGTTTTTATCATCAGTTGAGCCCCATTTGATGATTCAACTTTGATAAAAAAAAAAAAAAAAGTAATATTAAATGAATGTTATGTATCATTAGTGTGAGAATTTAAAAAGAAAATGTTTTTTTATTTTTTATTTTTGGCTATTAGGCTTACGTATATTGCACTTTGTAAAGGGAAAGGAACACTTGTGGCTTAAACTCAAGTGTACAAGTCATGTCCTTTCGTCCGCATTAGGGGAAGGCGTAAAAGGAATGGAGCAAGAAAATTAAAATGAATTGGGGAAAAAAAAAAAAAAAAAAGAAAAGACAAAAAGGACAAAGAAAAATAAACGCATTCCCATTGTTGATATAAAGGCGCAAGAGATCTTGACCTCTTCTATGTCTAAAATTTTTTATAAAATATTACGAAAATTATTGTTTTATTTTTATTTTAGATATAAAAATATTTAAAGAAATAATTTTAAATTCAATATTATTTAAATAATTTTATATTTTTATCATTTAAGTTAGATAAATATTTAATTTTTTATTTTTTTAAAATCATTTTCTTTTTATTATATATATTTTATTTCTTTATATAATTTTTTTAATTAGTTATTTTATATTTTTTAATTAATTAATTAATATAATACAATAATAATAGTATAAAATCATTAGTCACTTATTTATGAATGTTAATTCAACAAATAATAAATATTCATAATTTTTATAACAAATTTGATAAATGATAAATATTCATTATATCAATCAATGGAAATATTTAGTTCAATTAATATATATCTAATAAATTGTCATTTAAATGTTACACTCTCACTAAATTCATACAAATTTATTTATAATTATAATTGCTAAAATTTTAATAAATCATTTGTATCTTATAAATTCAAATATAATTGATTAATTTATACTTGACTATTTAAAATAAAATCAAATTATTTCACTTTGTTAAAAATTATTTCACAATTGAGTGCCACATTAGAAGACAATTAACTTACATTTTCCATGAAATCCAAGTATCAATATACAAACCAAACAGTAATATGTTTTTAAGAATGCAGTTACATTTATAAGAATTAATACACTAAAAAATTATTTAAATAAAAATATGTTAATGAATCAATGAACAAATGAATCAAATATTAATTAATGCAACATTATAAATCAATAAATGAATGGATTAATGAATGAATGGATCAATTTTTTGTCATGTGATTTAAATAAAGTCAAATTTAAGGAAATTTTGCCAAATTAATATGTTAGAGCATCTCCAAGGGACTTTTTATTTTGACGAGTATCTTTTATGTGATAAAGGACATTTTTGTGGATATTTAAATATAAGAAATAGAAATTTTTATAAAATCCAATGGATTTTCTATTTTGCTCTTTATTTCATTTTATCCAATAAATATTCAATATTTTAATTTTTTTTACCTTTTCTTTTTATTAGATTTCCTTTTTTTTTTTTTTCTTTTTATGGTTGAACATTGATTAAAACAGAAATTTCATCTGAGTTTGGAAGTTGGGTTGAAAATTGAGGATTGTCAGAAAAATCACATTGCAAGTTTCTATAAGTACCAATTTGAGAATCCATGTTGTAGAGAAAAAGAAAATAGAGCAGAAATATATAGAAATCGTGAAATCAAATGATATAGAAATTTCATCTGAGTTTGGAAGTTGGGTTTAAAATTGAGGATCGTCAGAAAAATCATATTGCAAGTTTCCATAAGTACCAGATCGAGAATCAATTTTGTAGAGAAAAAGAAAATAGAGCAGAAATATATAGAAATCGTGAAATCAAATGATTGTTAAAAGAAGGGAAAACATAATATTTGTTTCATATCAAAATGACTGTTGAGATGAAAAAAAAAAAGAACATTTACCAATAAGTTATTAACATATATTTAAAAAATTGAAATATATATTAATTATTATTAAAATAAAGAGTCAATTTTGACTCTTTAGACATAGAAAATTAAATTTATTTTTTAATTTATAATTTAGAGATAAAGAGATTGTTGCAGTTTGTTTTTTTATTCATAACCTTTCATAATAAGGAGATTAGTTTAAATAAAGAGTCACTTGGGATACTCTTTAACTTATTTTTGCTTTGACTTTATATATATATATATAGATGCATTGACAATCTGTAATAAGTTTATCTGACTTATTCTCATCCTTATGTATGTGAAGCGCATCCTTTGAAATGAAAGTGTTGAAATTTGAAGTTATCAATTTTCTTTTGAAATAAGAGGACG
>CATIWR010315066.1:0-24568 GCA_949677035.1 Omphalea diandra | reverse complement strand
TCACACAACTTGGTGTTTAATGCTCACACCTAACAATCACAATTTCATAAAAAAGATGAAGAAAATGAGTAGTAAAGATTGAGAGCCTTAATCACTTGTAATAAATTCCTTAGCAACCTTCTTCATGGTTGTTTGGTGGAGTATTTATAGCCAAACTTCACCAAAGAGACGTTGCAGATCATAGCTCATCAAATCTTTTAGACATGCTTGACAGATTTTGCATTAGATGCTTGTCAGGATGAAATCGCGATCGCTACTGCCGTTCGCGGTCGCAAAATCCAAATTCTTCAAGAGAATCTTCGTTTGTATCTAACGGCTAGTCCACGTGGTAGATTCTTATTAGTTCTCCAGAAGAATATAGGCGTTGTCTTTTACCTACTTTCAGAAGTCGCGGTCGCGAGTTTTCTTGCACAAGCCACGACAGAGGACGCGAATCCATCTGCCAAAGTGGTTAACTTTCTTCCATAGGGTTCGCGGTCGCTACCAGCAAGATGTCTCCGCGATTTTTGACTTTCAACAGTCATCTGGGACACTTGTCAAGCTATGGTTATGGACTTGCTTCCCTCTTGAATATCTTTGAAATTCGCGGTCGCGACTCAGGCGAGACTTATACTGCGAATTCATCTGTGTCAATTTGGCTTCTTTCTTTCTAAGGGTCGCGACTGAGAATGGCTCTGCGATTTCGCCTGCTTGAATTTCAGCATGTCTAAACATGAGTCGCGGTCGTGAATCCTAGATTGTGGTCGCGATTTACATGTCACTTTGGAGTTCATCAACTCCTTCAATTCTTCTTGAGAGATTGATTCAATTCTGCAAAAGCAACACTTATTTGAAATATTAGTGATGATCAATCTACTTTGTCAAGATCAAAAGAGGTTCTAAACTTAGGATTGATTATCTTAGTCCAACACAGTTGATGTGGTATAAGGCCTTCAGCATCTTCTCATCCAATAGAGTCAATTATCAAGTTTACTCCTCAGCTATCGATACTCATGAATGCCAGATTTAACTAATACCTATAAGGATTTCACTTCCAATTCAATTGGCAATATTGCTTCCAACCCATATACCAAAAAGTATGATGTCATCCTAATTGACATTTTTGTCATAGTTCGATAAACTTACAAAGCAAAAGGTAATTTCTCAGACCAATCTTTATATGACTTAACCATTTTGGCAAGGATGTTTTTTATGTTCTTATTTCCCACTTCCACTACTCCATTAGCCTGTGGCTTGTAAGGTCACGACTTATGGTGGACTAATTATATTTTTCTAACATGACCCTGACCTCAGCCTAAAATGGATACCATTATCAGTAACAACATGGTGCGGCGCACCATAGCAACAAATAAGATTTTTCTCAATGAATCATGCCATCTATTATGCCCCTAGCTTATCGAAGGCTACAACCTCTACCCTTCGAAAACAAGTCCGCTACTACCACAATATAGTTATTCCCTTTTGTAGACGCTAGTTTGATCTCTTCAATTTACATCAATGCCCTATGCTGCAAAGGGCCAAGGCCAGGTTAAATTTTGTAACTCGATTGATAGTAAATTATTGATACTACCATGACCTTGACATTCGTGATGGTTTCGAATCGTGTAAATACAGTCACATTCCATAGTTGTCCAGTAATATCCCAAACTCAAAATTTTATTTTCCAACATTTCACCATTCATGTGGGAACCACAAACCCTTGCATGCACCTCTACTATGATCAATCGACTCTTCTCTTGCCCCAAAATACAAATGAACTCCATTTGTATTTTCTTATACACTACCCCATCATAAACCATAAATTGTGAAGATAACCTTTGGATCACATATTTATCCTTCTTCTTAGCCTCTTTGACGTATTTGGCATTTTATAAATAACTTTGCATATCAAACTACCAAAGATGATTCTCCACTAATACTTGCATGATACCTTTACCCGTGTAACACGGTGTCTCGAATTAATGTGTGATTAATGGTTTCATTGGCATCACCTCTAGCCAATCCCAAATAGAGGTTAAAGAGGCCAAGGCATCGACCATTGCATTCTCTTCTCATATCAGTTGATGGAATGTGACTCTCTAAAAATTATGCATTAATCCCTTTATATGCTCTAGATATAGGCTTAAACATTTTTTCCTCAATTCCCATTCATTTGTTATATATGAAATTACTAGCAATGAGTCATCAAACACCTCTATTGTTTTCGCCTTTATTTGCTTCAAGAGTTCAAGCCTAGTGTGCAAGCTTTGTATTCAACCATATTATTAATCACCTTATAATTCAACTTCTTACCTACAAGGAAAAGCTCTCCTTCTGGTGAAATCAGAATTACTCCTACACCTATCCTTTTCTTGTTTACAGTTCCATCGAAGTATACTCTTCGCCCTTGAGGCTCAATTGCTCCTAACCCTTCATCTGGGAATTAGGAAAGTTTAAATTCTCCTTCTTCAAGAGGTTATTATAATAAATACTCTGAAATTGCTCATCCTCTGATCACCTTCTTGGCTACAAACCTAATATCAAATTCGATCGACAAGATCAACCACTTTGCCAATCTTCCAATCAAGGAAGTGGCCCTATGTAAGTACTTAATCGAGTCAAGCTTTGAAATTGCTTCTACGAAATATTGCTGAAAGTAGTGCCTCACCTTCTTTATTACCCAAACCAGTGTCAAACATGTCATCTCCACCTTTTATACTTCACTTCATAGGACAGTAACTTCTTGCTAAGATAACACATTGTATGTTTATTTCCTATTCAATCTTCTTAAGCTAACATTGCACCAACAAAACTGTCTTTTACTATGGTAACAACTTTAATACTAATGAGTTAGTCAAATACTCTTTTATTCTTTCAAATAGTCAACTAATCTTTTATTCTTTCAAAGGCCTTTTATCATTCTTCATTCCACTTTAACGATTGATCCTTCTTTAACAGCTTAAAGATTGGCTCACAAATGGGAGTTAGTTTTGCTATAAACCGGTTAATATACTGCAAGTGACTTAGAAAACCTTAGATCTCCTTTTTCGTCTTAGGTATAGGAATATCCTGAATTGCCTTTACCTTGTCTGGAACCACTTTAATTCTCTTCTCATTAACCACATGTCCTAATAGCTTACCGGTGGTAGCCTTAAACACACATTTCTTCACATTTAACCTTAAGTTATACTCATTGACCCTCCTCACGAATTTCTCTAAAGCATCAAAATGCCATTGCCTGGTTTTTTACTTCACCATCATGTCATCCATATACATTTCCACCTCTTTACAGATCAAGTTATGTAATAAGGGAGTTGTCATTCGTCGTTATGTTGCTCCTACATTCCTTGACCTAAGTGGCATTACCTTATAGCAATGTGTCCCCCATTCTATGATAAAAATTTTCTTCACCTTATTTGTGATAGCCTTGGGAATCTGGTTATACCAAAGAATCCATCCATTAAGGAATACATAATGCAAGTCACAGCGCTATCCACTAGAACCACTATGTGTGGTAAAGGAAAATTTTCCTTTGGGCATACCTTGTTTAGATCCCTGTAATTGACACACATATTTACGCTCACATCCTTCTTCAGTACCAGCACTACATTGGCTAACCATTCGAGATAATCTACTACCTCTAAGAACTTGGCATTTAATTGCTTTGTTACTTCTTCTATGACTAATTGGGCCCATTAGGTCTCATTCTTCGAAGCTTTTGCTTTATCGATTTCATGTGTGGATAAGGCAAAATTTTGTGTTCTACAATTCCCCTGTCAACCCCTGGCATGTCTTTATATGTCTAGGGAAAAACCCTTTGATATTTCTTAAGCAACTATGCAAACTTTCTTTACTCCTCTGGTGTGATATCACTGGTCATGAGCAAGATCTTTAGATTTTCCTACGTGCCAAGATTAAATGCAGTGGTATGCATAAAATTAATGTTAAATATGCTCATGAAATGATGTATGTTATTCACACTACCATCAAAAAACACATAAGTAAGCAAATTCATTATTCATTAGCTTAAATTTAAAAAGAAATACATCATCATCATCAAAGAGGCTAGAAATAAAAACATCAGTAGTAGCAAGAAAGTCGGCTTCATTTGATTGGCTGACTGGAGTCTTTTTCGCCTAAGCCTTTTCCTTTTTTTCACCCCTTTACATCATAAGTCAAAACCCTAAGATCAACATTTTGCATAGGATCTACCTCTTTTGCATT
Source organism: Omphalea diandra (assembly GCA_949677035.1). Classification (NCBI taxonomy): domain Eukaryota; kingdom Viridiplantae; phylum Streptophyta; class Magnoliopsida; order Malpighiales; family Euphorbiaceae; genus Omphalea; species Omphalea diandra. Next base: position 20,365 of record CATIWR010315066.1, on the reverse strand, counting down.
TTATGTACTAATAACAACTTTGATTACTCTTTCAAAACTTTATTTTATCTGATCATCCCCTAGCTCAATCTTTAGAAAATCTACCTAAAGTGTTGCACCATCTACCATGGTAGGCTCAATCTCAGTCACAAAGCTCTATACTCCTTCACCACTTACTTTCTCAATGGAGTTCACAATCTTTCTCTCGATGTCCTTTAATTTTATCCTTGTATAGAATGTTTTAGTGAACTTGCATGGCCTAGTATACTCTCACTCTAAATCCATAAATCATACACCCTGTTTTATTGAGTCAGACCACTACTTGGCATGATCTTCCCTAGGGGCATAGAAATTATGATCCAACATATACTACTCCCCCTATTCATCAATGATCTTTTTCTTATTACTCCACAGCCACATAAACTGAGGGTCATACAAAATTGTAAGAAAACCTTATTCTTGACCATCCTTTATCTCTACAACCTATTTCCCTTTCTTCTTTCTCTTCTTCTTACCATCATCCTCTTTTGATGAGTCCTAATAATTTTGATATCCCAATTTGCCAACATCCAGCTAGAAAAAAGCCTTACCAAGTTTATCCATATCCTTGCCCAATGACTCCTCATTATTGGTTGCCTCTTATCTAAATTTCTCAGTGGCCTCCCCTTCTTTCATAAAGAAATATGATAGTGGTTTGTGCAAGTCCCTTACTTCTAACTTTGACTCTTTGCCACAATACCTTAGCCCTTTCCCTATAGTCTAAAAGGGGATTTTTTGAAACTCTGATATGCCGATAGAACTCTTCCCTAACCCCTGTCCTAGAAGAAAGTTCATATTCTTCATAATTCTAGTCACTTTAGGGTCAACCCATTTGTTAGTGACTCCAACAACCTAAAACCCTCGAAGATGCGAAACAACCACACTTAAAGTTGATATAATCTCTCCAACCTTAATATAGATGATCACAATATCTCTTTTGTAAGGAATCTTAACTTTTCTACTGAATTATGGAAAGCACACCACCCAATGGGTGGTATTATGGTCTACCTAGCAAAAGCGAAAGAGTGATCCAAATGTCTAAGACTGTGAATTCTACCATTACCTCTACTGTGCCTATTTTCACCAAGGTCTTAAACACACCTGAAGCTAGCCTCCTACTATCGCCATAAGCTTGAATGACACTGTCAAAAGCTTTCAAATCTTTTTCAAACAAACTAAACTTATGTAGTAACTTCAATGAGCATATGTTAATCCCAAACCCATCATCAACCATCATATATGGCATGTGTCTCCCTTTCACCTCGGCTTCGATAAATAGGGCCAAGTTGTGATCCCTTCCATTTAGTGGCAAATCCTCACCTAAGAAATTGATTTTACCCTTGTTAGTCACCAGTATAACGACATCCATCAAAGTAGCCTCCTTCGAGATAATTAGAGTCAACAGAGCCTCAACCATGGCCCTATTATACTCATGAGTGGTAATGAGCAACTCCCACACACTAATTTAGGCTGGCATATTTTTCAACTGTTTCATAATAGGATTGTAATCTTCTTTCTCCTTCATAAAAAGTTCATCTGCCTTCTTCTCAATCCTTATTTATTTGGGAGCTTCCTTATTAGGGTAGTATTTTCCACTATATGTCACATGGCTCATCGACTTCACTTTTTTCTCTTTATCACTCTTCTTTCATAGTTGGATCATCATGTTTCTCTATTCTTCCTCTATTTCTTCATCTAAACTTTCCTAGGGATTAATAGTGTAAACAACTAGAGTCTCCCTTGCAACCTCCTTGATGCTAGCGATAACAACTTCCTCAATATTATAGAATCTATCATAAATGTCCTCTGATTTTAAAAAGAAACATTACGATAGTTTATGAAGGGATTCCTTGAATGCTAGGCCTTACAGAATTTGGTGGAATAATCATCTTATTGTCGATGAGATCCTCAATCTAATGCCTCAGTTTATAGCAGTCATCAGTGTTGTGACCTGCTTTTTGATTAAAAGTGCAGTAAGCATTGGCTCATGCCCTATAAGTAGTGGATTATGAGGTGGTCTTAGTACTAGGCACTCCATTCTTCTACAACCTCTCAAATGCCTTAGATAGAGGCATCCCCAAATCATTAAATTATTAGTGCTCTTACTACATTTACATCAGTCTTCTTGTTCCCCTCGGCCTAAGGCTAAGACCAGGCACTTCTTCATCCCCCATACTATCTTTTTGACTTGAATTCCAACTCTTTGGCTTGCAAGCCTGCTTTTCAAAGGTCTTCAAAGTTTCAAACCAACATTCCTCTAATCCCAGTGCTAATACCAAGTAGAGCCCCTTTTATAATCATTTTGTCTTGCTTTCTCTTTGTAGGCCTTGTGGTCACTTTTGAAGCGTTATTTTTCTATCTTCTAAAGTAGTCATTGAAGCTCTCACTGGATTTTTACTTTAAAGATTTTGAATCTTGCAATGTGACTTTTATATCTGAATTACAAGCATAGTGCCTCTCAAAAGCCTTTATCAACTTTTTTTTAATCTTTTTTGATACCTTTTGATTGGTTGAAATGCCATGTCTTTACATACCCTTCCGATGATAACTCAAAAAGCTCTAACATGGTATCCATCAGAACCCTATACACCTTCATGACTAGCACAAATGAATAGATATGGTTCTTAGCATTTTGGATCCCTTTGAATTTGAGAATCATAGGCATATGGAAGTTAGCTAGTAGCTTATCAAGTTTGTGGGTCAATGATTCCTCAATGTTTGTCACGTTTTATAAACCTTCAGCACCTAAAACCATCAATATTTTCTCTAATTATTTGGCAAAGTCATCAAACTGAGTGCACTCCTTCTCACTTTCCATAGGTTTATTTGTAATAACAATTATACTTCTTACTTCCTTGGCAAGCTTGCTTTCATGGTATTCCTTCATCCCAAATAAATCATCATCAATCACCATAGGTTGGGGCACTTCCATCAGTTCTTTCCCTTTGCAATTCTATTAGCAAAGGTCTACCCTTTTCCTAAATCTCATTGATGTGCTTGTTTACTTCCTCGATAATCCTCTCTTCCATCTTGTGGTCAAAGTTAGCCATCATCTTTTCCAAGATCTCTAGTGGTATGGTCGCTTCCATGATCAGATCGACTTTTTGGCTCAAACCTGAAGTCTTACTCTTTAAAGCAAGTCGATCGCCCCTTCCCTTTCATGATGGTTTGGATGGAGTTATGATGGCTACATGACAAGGGTTATCAGTATGATGCATAAACAGGCAATCGATGCATGAATGCATGTTATGCATAAATAATTTTGCATAAGATCCTTCCAACCTTATTTCTCTCATACATGAGGTCTCATGGCTCTTTCTTAGGTGAGATCTCATTCTTATATCACCATAGGGTAAAGAATGTGCAGGGTCACCTCTTCCTGAATAGAGTTAAAGTTTATTCTTAAAGGGAAGAGTTAAAGTCTCGAAAGAACATATACATAATGGCACTAAAGGGAAGAACCTTTTACATTATTTGAAGAAATATGCACAAGCTAGAAATGAAATCCCTTTAAGAATAAAGGGTTGTACAAAAAAATTATTTACATTTGAGGAAGAGAAAATAAATAAGTATTTTCATGTGAGGGATAATTACATCAGGAGGGGTGGGGTAACATTTATGCTCTCATTAGGGATACCTAACCATGTTCTTTAAGGACTTTCCTTCTCCTTTAAAGAAGAAATGTAAATAAAAGGGGTGACCTATTCCAAGATGTTATTAACTCCTGCATGCACCAAATGTTTGATAAGATTGTTATAGTCAATGGCTCCTATAAGCTTGAGGGGCAATTGTCATGATCTCCTATTTGATACACTTGAAGGTACTAAGCTCATGAGTGATGAATCCTCCTCATAATCTCCTAAGCCCAAATGGAGATTAAGTTTCAAGTTGGAGAACCATCGATTCATCTAAGAGTAACCTAATGCTCTTGGTGAAGTATGAAGACTGCATGAATGTAGTGGACTTACTTAATAACAAACTTAAAATATTAAAAGTAAACTAAAGATTAAACACAAAATTAATTTCAAGCCCTAGCAAAGTTGCCATTATGAGCACCTTAGTGGTTTTACTAAAACTAGTGAAATCTTGCTTGTGACTCCATCCTTTTATCCACTAATAAGGGATTAAGAGGATGGGGGAGGATCTTTACATTGGTAATGACCCCAAGGTATGGCAGGTGATTGGAACAATGGGGGGGGTCCTTTTAGGCCTTATGTAATTTCAAAGCCTTTAGTCCAAGATAATGGTCATCAAGGGACTAAAAGTGGGACAATACATTGGTACCATCCTAAAAATATAAAGTCACCACCCAACTTTGGTTGGGACAAGAATCTGAGGAAGGTAAAATCTGAACCTAATCTAAGTCAATTAGACGGCCCATTTTGTCTTCACCACTTTAGAGATTAGGTTCGAAAAATTGGGTACGGCTTGGGAAAGAGATTAAGCACCCCTAAACCGCATTAATATTAGGATCCAGCTTTTTGTTATCTTTGGTTCACTTTTAATATTTTAATGAGTTTTTTATTAGTCCAATTAATGGCCCTAAACATGCATCTAACCATAATTTACTTAGATAAATCAAGTCACACATTTCAAAGGGAGAAGGGTCATGTATCATGGCAAAAAGGGGAATCCTACATTCCATTATCCACAAACAACATTCTAAAGAAGGGAGTGGGATCATATGACATGGCATAGGGGTTTGCATGCATTATCATCCATCTATTTAAGCATAATTATTCATAATCATATAAGATGGTAATCAAAATAAAGTTCATGGTCTAACTCAAGTAAGAACACCTACACCCAAGTGGAAAGAATAAGTTAATGACTAATAAAGGGAAAGTGAGTAATAGAAACTAAAAGGAAAGCAAATAAGGTCCATAATAATCATCTTACCACACCTGTAAAGTCAAGGTACCTAAACATAAATCTAAGTCATAATATCACATCCCCACATCACATGGATAGCATTAAACATTAATAAACATGAATATATGCATACAATGCAAAGCCTAATGGAGGATTTTTAATGGCCTAAGGCTAAGTCATCACAAAAGGAGGTCATAGGATTAATGAATCCTCCCTCTTTTTGCTCACTAAAAGTTAAGCATCCATAAGCACTACTAACCATAAGAAGGGTTAGAATGCAAATTGACAAATGAGAAGTTATGAAGCCAAAAAAATGTATTACTAGTGCTTAGAAATTCATAACTAAAAGTATGTAAACATACATAGAAAGACTCTCAAGGTCCTAAGAGTAGCTAACTCCTCAATTGGTTACTGTTTAAAAAGGATCAAAATAGAACCTTAAACATCACACTAAATCACAAATAAAGGAACATGAAGCATTGTATGAGAAAAAGTTATAAAAATCACTTTAAAATCACTCATAAGTTCTATTTTTATATGAATAGGGATCCTAGGATGTTTAACCTCCCCTATTTTGATGTTGGAACATTGGAACATAAAAAACAATGTTCTAAATAAGGTGAAGTTTGGATGGGGAAAGAAAATCATTTTTACAAGATTGTCTACTAGTCAAACTGGGTTATACAGCCCCTATTTCCTAAGCTATGAAAACAAAAATAGAAAAGAAGAGGAAGAAGAAGAGAGAGAATGAGGGGGTCCCTAAATGCCTTTGTGTGTTTTTATAACCTCAGATGTTCACAAGTTCAATACTTTCCTCTAAAATGTTAAGGGAATTCATAAAAATGAAGAGAAAAGGCCTAGTTCTACCTTAGAATGATTTAGGGTAAGTAAGGGTTTATGTGTTAAAGGATGTTTGAGAATGAATTTTAGCATAATAACTTTAGAGTTGTCCAAACCTATTATCCTTCTTCAAATAAGGGGGTATTCATAAGTGATGGGTGCACGCACAGGGCTAGAAATGGTTCTGGTTGCACTATATATGTATCCAATCAAGGAAAAGGAGATGGATCACCTAGAATTAGGGTCTACACTCGAGTTATATAATCAAGAAAGGGTTATACATCCATCTGTCAAGGTTGTACAGCCCTAAGGCTTAAAGGGGGACCAATTCTAGCAGATTTCAAGAGTTAAGGTTTAAAGGAAGGTTGTACAGCCCTGTTTTGTGGGCTATATAACCCATATGCTCATGCTGACAGCTTAGATTATGATTATGGACTTGGCTTTGGGCTTTTGGTCATAAGCTTAGGTTTAGGCTTCTCTAAGGTTTCCTAAGGCTTTTATCTTTTCTTTTACAATTCCCCTTTACATTTTAGGGATGTGTTCAGTGATTTCTATCATCAAGCTCTACATCCAAATGTCCTGAATATGATGATTACAAAGAGTTTCACTTAAGAAAAGCAAGTGAAGAAAATTATAAGGTGTCTACCAAAAGAATGGCTTCGAAAGGTCACTTCTCTCAAAGATTTGAAAGACCTAAAGACCATGCCTTTGCATGGGCTATTAGGAAATTTCATTAACTAGAAGATGAATCTCAATAAGGAAGCACCATCCATATCAAAAGAAGCTAGTAAGAAAATGATACTAGTGCACTCAAGGCTACATCCAAATATTCAAGCTCTAATGATGAAGAATTGGATTAGAAGGAGGTAACCTTCATGACTAATCAATTTTGAAAGATGTTTAGGAAGTTCCCTTAAAGGAAAGTGTAGAATAAATTTGATCCAATGGAATGCTATGGATGTGGACAGTTTGATCACATTATCAATTTCCCCAATCCAAATTCTATAAAAGAGAAAAATAAGAAAAAGAAAACATATAAAGCCTCTTAGGATGATTCAAGCTCTTTCAAACCAAACCAATCCAAAGAAAAGCCAAAAAAGACACAGAGAGGGAAAGCTAGCCTCTATTTCATGGCCATTAATGATAACACTCTAAATGTGGTATGATTTAATGGTTTTAATAGTTATATATATAATGATGACCAAAATCCAAAGATATCTTTATTATTGAAAATCTTATAAAAGCCTTAAAATCTACTAATAATGATTTGGATAAAAGTTTTAACATAAAATAAGTTTCAAAAATAGAACTAGTAGAACTAAAAAGAAATTCTAAACATCTAAAATGGAAAATAAGGCATACTTTTGCTATGCAAGGCTAAATGATGAACTTATGTTTGTCCCTAACCTTTAAAGATCTAAAAAGAAATGGAAAACAAAGAAAAATGCTTAATTGGTAAGTTGGAAACCCCCTAACCAAATGCTCAAAATGGAGAATCCAAAGGTGAAGAATTTGTTGAGGAAAGAAGGGATATTAAGCTTTAGAATGCTAAATGCACAAATTATCTAATATGTTAGACTAGGTTGATTTAACCTAAGTCATGAATCTCTTTTCATCTTGACAATAATGATTGATCAATTTTAATACTTTCATTTAGTGTTGTTTTGCAGATTATAAGTTAGATTTTTCATTGAAAGTAGGTTGGAATTCAAAATCCCTAACAATGTAAAGATCATTCAAATTTGCAGTGTGTGTACGGTAAATTGCAACTGCGAATCGATCACAAGAAAGGATGAAGCTAGGCTAGAGGAATTCACGGGCTATCTTACTGTCGCGAACCATCCAAACTCCACAAAGCTTTAGTCACAGAGGAATTTGTGGTATATGTCACGTTAGGGTCGCGACTGCGAATTTCATAGTGACAATGAAGGGAAGCAAAAGCCACAATCACGATGTGTCAGGTGTCCCAGGTTTTTGTTGAAAGATCAAAAATTATGAGGGAAAAAATTTAGTAGCGACCGCAACTTAAGGAGTTGAAGCTTCCTCACTAAACAGAAGAATTTGCGGTCTCAGTCGCACCCAAGTCTTAGGTATCTCGCAACCATGACTTTTAAGAGTGGTTAGAACACAACGACTATATTTTCCGTGACAGCCAATGAAAAGCTGACATGTGGACTAGTTGTTAGACACAAATGGGATGTTCCACCAAAATTTTTGACTCCATAATGGAAATTGGAAATTCGCGACTACAAAATTGGAGTAGCGACCGCGACTTCCATCTGATAAGCATTTAATGCTAAATCTACCTAGCACATCTTCGAGATTTATTGATAGTTTTAGTCCAACATTTCTTTAGTGGATATGAGTTATAAATATTATACTAAACATATGTTAATGTAAGAGAATTCATTCATAAGTAATCAATCTCTTGCCAATTTGCTACTCATTTCTTTCAAGTCTCATTTATGTATTTGTGATTGTTTGGTGTGAGCAATAAACATCATTGTAAGAGGTTTTAGTATGAGCCTTGAAAACACTTGTGAGAGATTTTAGTGTGAGCCTTGAAAACACTTGTAAGAGGTTTTTGTGTAAGCCTAGAAAATATAAGATGTAAGGTTATTGTGTGGGCCATAAACACAAATTGTAAAAGTTTGGTGGGAGCTTGAATACACCTATTGAGTTAAGTGAAATATCCAAGTGTAGAGTATTGGAGAGTAGACGTAGAGTTAGTTAACACCCGAACCACTATAAACACTTGTGTCAATTTCTTTCTTCTCATACTCATCTTCTTAAACACATTAACCCTCTTTTTAATTTTTTTAATTGAGCACCAATTCAACCCTCTTTTCTTAGTGCCCTAGGCCAACATAATATATCCCCTTAATCCTCCCTTTTTGCTCTAGAATTGGTCCTTATATATGCATACATTTAGAGAGAGTTATTATATATGCTTTGTTTAGTATATAACTCTTAACATATGCAATAAGTTTTTTTAAGTTGTTATTTCATTTTTCCGTAAGCCCCTTTTCACTCAATAAATGGTATCCCATTTTGTGACTCATAAGGTTGTGCTTGATTTAGGTAAGTTCTTACTTAAAAAGTGGTATTAAACTTAGATTTTGGGAGACTTATTTTCAATAAGATACCATCATTCTTTAAATAAGGGTGAGGGTATTTATAAAACGAAAAAGGGAGAATGTTTTAAAGGTGCTTGACTCTTTTTTATGTTTGGTCTTTGATGTTTTAGATTTTTTATTATGTTTATTTTATCAAAGAATCTTAGTTTTATCATTATTCACAAAGGAGGAGATTCACCACATGACCCTAAGGTTGATAAGGCATTTGCCCTAATCATATTCTTAAGGATGTTTTGAATGATAACATAACCTTGAGGAGCTTTAAATGTTATCAAGTGCTTTTGTTTATATTTACTTTGCATAGGGGTGTTATTGACTCCTAAAGGATAATTCTTTAGAAGACATGTCCAAGGAAAAGCCAAACCTTTAAGCACCTAAACCTAAGAAGCCCCAAGGACTTTGAAGGATGTTGATCCTCTTAGATGTTTTTAAAGATGGAGGCAAAACACAGAAGAGTAGCAGCACATATCTAATATGAAGAGTTTTCACCCTTAAGATGCTTTTAAAAATAGAGGTAAAGCATCAAATAAGAGGATAGTGGAATAGCCTATGTATGTAGTGAATAGTCTAATGAATAGGCTTATGCATACTATGAATGGCTTGTGCATAGATGGAATGCTTATTCAAGGAATGGATAGCCATTTAAAAAGGAGAAAGGCCAGCAAAGAAAAATGGACTAAGAGAAATGACTTAAGACATTTGTAAACAATCTAAATGAACGGCTCTATTTCCCATGAAGAAAAATTGAGAATTTTATAAAAAGGTGGAATGCCCTAGCTTGCCTTATAATTGCCTAAATGAATAACCCCATCCAATAAAAAAAAATTGATGAAAATTAGGTAGAAAAGTTGAATGGCCTAATAGCTAAAGAACAACCTAAAGGAATGGCGAAGACAAGTTGGTAACAGTCATGTGAATGGTCCGTGCAACAATATGAATGGCCCATTTACTATATGATGGCTATTTTTTCCAAAAGCTATCAAATATCTCTTACATCTACGAGCCTATTTTTAAAAGAGTTCTCCTATAAATAGGCCACCATATGAACCTTTTTTAACGTTAAAGACTAAGACAAAGCCATTGCATTTTGTTTGAGCTTTAATTCATTCATTTTGGGTAAAGTGAGCTGTTAAGAGAACTTATAACTAACATTAAATTAGCAAGTGTAGGTTTTGTTATATACTAAATTGTATTTGTTGCCTATTTCAGAGGCTTAAATAGTTAATTAGGTTTAATCTGTTGTTAAGTGGTAAAGGTTGTTATGCCAGGGAATGGGTTTGTCTCTCTTCATCATATAAAAAGAGAGTCATAAGGTTCATCTTTAGCCTATAAAAGGATAGATTATATCTTAATCTATAAAGGATAATGAAAGGCCTAAGTGGATGTTTAAGAAGTTGATGCAAATATCCAAGATTGACCCAAAGATCTGCTTCAACTTCAAGGCCTAATCACAAGGGGAGGGCTCAAAAGGTCTAAATAAGCAATTGGGTTATTGATGCAATAACGAATGACCATTGGGCTAACCCAAGAAGAACAAAGGAAGTAAGAAGCCTAATTGCTTGGACATGGTAGCATGGACCTTTCAAAGGAAGCCTTTAACTTGATCGATTAGAGCCCAACTTATGGAGAGGCCCATGACCATTATTATTCGGCCAAGGCACCATTTAGAGGCCCAATTCAGTTAAGTATACAGAAACATCCTCATTAGGCTAAATTCCTCTCTTAAACTAATTAGGAACTTTTGTATTTACTTATGTAAGAAACTTCTTTTATAATTAGAAATATATCTAATGTATCTTTTAGTTATTTTCTATTTAGCTTAGGAGTATCCTTTTTCCTAAATAGATTAAGCGTATTTCAAAGATTACTTAGGAAGTAATTCATAGGGTTTCTAGAAGGTTTGTAAAGGCTACAAATATACCTTCTTATTCAGCCAAATGAATAATTAAAGAATATTTCTTTTAGCAAATTGCTTGTGAGAGTTAATTCTCTTCTTGAGTTCTAATAGGACTTAGTGAGATTGTTAAGTGAGTTCTTAATAATTTTACAAACTTGTTTAATGTAGGTCTTAAATTATTTAATTAATTTAAGATTGAGATTAACACCTCTTAAATCTTTATAATTTAGTTGTTAAAACAAGTTTTCTAGAGGTCTAATTGGGATTTGAGAGTTTATCTTGTTGATCTTTGAATAATGGCTTGGAACTTGTGCTATATACGAATCAGGATCGAAAAATCAACCTCGTTTATATTATTTGGTATCAAAGCCAAGGCTAAATTCAAGATCAAAGGTATTTATGTTTATGTTCTTGCATTGTTCTTAGTTCATCCATTCACATTCTTCCACTTCCTTCTCCAATTCTGCCATATCTCATTTTTTGCATTTAAATATGTTTCATTTCATTGTTTTTACCTTCATTAGTCTTGTTTATTCATCAAATATCACATTTAAAAAATTAGATTCAAATTCCTTCAAAACCTCATACTTGTGCAAAAATTCCTCAAATTAGGAAACTTTTTCAAATCTTTGATTTCTTGTATTTCTTCCTTCCAAATTCAAATTTCTTCATAAATTAACCCTTTTTGCATCCTTAATTTCAGAATTAATGTGTTTGATTCAAGAAATTCATGAAATTTAGGACTTGCCAAAATCTCCTTAAATTAAGGAAAACTTGATTCTAGCTTGTTTCTTGCAATTTCTTCATCCTTCTTCCTTCTGAATTTTTTTTTTTTTTTTACTAATTATCTTTTTGGTGTTTTCAAGTGTCTAGGGCTATACCATAACTCAAAATTCAGGAGAGGGTAAAATTATCAAAATACCCCTATAAGTGCTAAATTCAGTTTCTTTGTATTTTTTTAGTTGTTCTTTGTGTTTCTTGCAATTCTAAGTTTGATTTTAGCTTTAAAAGTTAAAGAAAAAAATAAAAGAAAGAAAGAAAGCAAAAAAAAAGAAAAAAAAAGGAAAGAAAAGAAAAGAAAAGAAAAGAAAAAAAGAAGCTAAAAATTGTAAAAGTATTAATTAAGGCCAATTTTGAAATTCCCTTTGTCATTCGGCCTAGACATATTTCTTACGATATTCAAAACACCAATTTGCACATTCAAATTTCCCTCTAAACTCTTATATTACTATTAGATCTTTAGAAATTTGTTCGTGCAACCATTGTGTTCTTTTCAATTCTTTTAGTTTCTAAGTGTTTTAAGAACTAGTTTTTACTTGTTTGTGTTTTGTTTAAGATTCCCTTGATATAAAATTACTTAGTCCTCAAATAACTTAAAGAAAATAATCTTAAGAGGTAAAAGGCAAAGAATGGTGAGCTCATAAGAGGGTACAAGCTAATTTTGAGTTAAACATGAGTGTGAGTGCCATCAATTGAGTATAGACACGTGAGGGAGTGTTTGTGAGTACTTTCTTATGTTATTCTACTAACCATGACAGAACCTTAAAGTGATCTGGAGTGGAAGTTATTTGTGAAAGCTATGCAAGATATTATGTCCCCAATACAACAAGAGTTTAAAGAGGTGAAAGAGCAACTTGGGAGCATTCAAAATGCCTACAATTCCAACAATGTCACCTATTTTAGACAACCAAGGCATGGTAGATTCACTCATAAGGAGGAGGATGGTGATTCCATAGAGGAATTGCCCCAAAGATCAAGCAGGCAAGATAATAATCTTAGTGGCATCAAGATGAAGATTCCTACCATCAATGGCAAGGGTGATCCTAAGGCATACCTATCATGGGAAAAAAAGGTAGATTTTGTTTTTTATTGTCACAACTATAGTAAAGAAAGAAAATTAACCTTGCTACAGTTGAGTTTGTAGATTACACTTTTGTTTGATAAGACCAATTAAAATATACTAGAAAAAGATGTGGGGATGAAATTAGTTATACTTGGAAAGAAATGAAGAGAATTACAAGAAAAAGATTTATACCTAGCCATTATTATAGGGATTTGCACAATAAATTTATACAAAGTGCTAGGAGTGTGGAAGAATACTACCAAGAGCTTGAGGTGACATTAATTAGGTTAGGATTCAAGAATCCATGGAGCAAACAATGGCAAGGTTTCTTGGTGGGCGGATTAAGTGGAGATGTACCCTCTTGGAAGATTTGTACCATTTGGCCCTCAAGAGGGAAAAACAACAAAGGAGTAAGCCTTTTAGGCCCAATTTCTCTTCTTTTTTTAGTACTAACAAGTTTAAAATTGGTGATAAGTCTATTAGTAGACCTAAGGCCAAAATACCAAAAAAGAAGTAAGGAAGCTCAATTATCTTGCTAAGGTCGAACCAAAAACATCCAATGATACTAGCGCCATAAAGTGTTTTAAAAGCTAAGAAAGAGGGCACAAGGCCCGTGAATGCCCCAAGAAAAGGATCATAATGGTTAGAGATGACAAAATTACAAGCAAAGATGAAGATGATGGAGTAGAAATGAAACCCAAAATGCCTTCTTTAGAAGATGCTAGTGATGTGGACAATTTTGATGAGCCCGATGAGGTAACAAGTAAAGAACTTTTTATGACTAAATGCTCTTTAAATTCCCATGATAAAAATGATCAAAAGCAAAAGGAAAATATTTTTCATGCTGGGTGTAGGATTAATGGCCACTTATGTCTTGTTATAATTGATGGGGTAGTTGCACTAATGCAACTAGCACTTATCTAGTGGAAAAAAATAGGATTACCAACCTTGAAACATCCTAGACCCTACCACTTGTAATGGTAAAATGAGAATGGGGAAATTAAGGTAACCAAGCAAGTTAGAACTACATTTACAATGGGCAAATATAAAGATGAGTTTTTACATGATGTTATACATATGCAAGCCAATCACATGCTTTTGAGGCATCCATGGCAATTTGATAGAAAGGTGAAACATGATGGGTTTACTAATGTATATAAGTTTGATTTTGGGGGTAAACACATTGTGCTATCTTCTTGAACTCCTTCTCAAATCTATGAAGATCAAAAAGTCTTAAGAGTGAGAGAGAGAGAGAGAGAGAGAAAGCATGCATAAACAAGAAAAAAGAAAAAGTTAGCACGGCAAAAGGAGAGTAGTGAGAAAACCAAAGAGGCAAGTAAGGTTAAAGTGGTAAAAGGAGAGCAAAGAGGGGATGCCTAAAAAAGAGGAGAGAGGCATGCAAAAAGAGAGGGTGTGAAAAAAAGCTTTTATAGAAAACATCCCAAACACCCATGTTTTGATATTGTATAAAGAAACTTACTTTTCTACTAACAACTTAACCGTTTCTTTGCTAATGTGTTTATTTCTCTTTTACAGGATTATGATGACTTATTTCCCAAATAGACGCCTAAATGATAACCATCTTTGTGAAGGATAGAACATCAACTTGACTTCATTCTAGGATCTCAAATTCTAAATAAGCCAGCCTATAAGAGTAATCCCGAGGAAACGAAGGCGCTTCAATGGCAAATTGATGAGCTAATGGAGAAAGGTTTGATAAGGTAAAGTATAAGTCCTTGTGTTGTTCTTGTTTTACTTGTACCAAAATAGGATGGAACTTAGAGGATGTGTGTTGATTGTAGAGCTATAAATAAGATAACTATCAAATATAGACATCCTATTCCTAGGCTTGATGATATTCTTGATGAATTGCATGGAGCTAAAATGTTTTCCAAAGTTGATCGTAAGATTGGATATCATCAAATTAGGATGCGAAAATGAGATAAATGGAAGACTACATTCAAAACAAAATATGGTTTATATGAATGGTTGGTTATGCCTTTTGGTTTGACTAATACATCTAGCACTTTCATGAGATTAATGAACCATGTTTTACGAGCTTTTCTTGGTAAGTTTATGGTTGTGTACTTTGATGACACTCTTGTATATTCTCAATCTTTGAAAGATCATGTTAAGCATGTAAAGTTAGTTTTTAATGTTTTAAGAAAGGAAAAGTTATTTACTAACCTTAAGAAATGTTCTTTTTGTACAAACAAAGTTGTGTTTTTAGGTTTTATGGTAAGTGAGCAAGGGATAAAGGTAGATGAAGACAAGATCAAGGCTATCAAGGATTGGCCTACACCAAAGAATGTAGCAAAGGTGCGTATTTATTGAGCGAAGGCCTGGAGGGCCAAGTCCAGTATCCTGTCGCCAGTATGCATGCAAAATATGGCGCTGGCTGCTACGCAAGTATAAGGAAATAGAGTTACGCCTTTGCTAACAGTTATGGCTTTGGTGTAGTGGTAAGCACTTGATCCTAACAATTAGTATCAAAGCAGGTCACTGGTTCGAATCCCTTGAAAGGTACGTTGTAAATGGTTAACAGGTGTTGTGGGGGATTGTTGGGCGAAAGCATGGAGGGCTAAGTCCAACATCTTGCCACTGGTGTGCATTCAAAACATGGCACTAGCTGCTATGCAAGTATAAGGAAATAAAGTTACACCTTCGCTAACAGTTATGGCTTTTGGCTTAGTGGTAAGCGCTTGATCCTAACAATTGGCATCAGAGTAGGTCACGGGTTTGAATCCCCTATAAGGCATGCTGTAAGTGGTTGGCAGGTGCTGGGGATTGTTGGGCAGAGGCCTAAAGGGCCAAGTCCAACATCCTATTGTCGGTGTGCATTCAAAACGTGGCGTTGGTTGCTACGCAAGTATAAGGAAATAGAGTTATGCCTTCGCTAACAACTATGGCTTTTGGCATAGTGGTAAGCGTTTGATCCTAACAGTTCTTTTCATGTTTTGGCAAGTTCTATAAGTAATTTGTCAAGGATTTTAGCACCATAGCCATACAACTAATCGAAGTGATGAAGAAGAATGTTGGCTTTTAATAGGGAGATGCACAAGAAAATGCCTTTTCTTTACTCAAATCTAAATTAACTAATGCACCTTTATTGTCTTTACCTAATTTTTCTAAAAACTTCAAAATTGAAGGTGATGCTTCAGGTATAGG
This sequence comes from Omphalea diandra, assembly GCA_949677035.1. Classification (NCBI taxonomy): domain Eukaryota; kingdom Viridiplantae; phylum Streptophyta; class Magnoliopsida; order Malpighiales; family Euphorbiaceae; genus Omphalea; species Omphalea diandra. The sequence continues at coordinate 4,590 of CATIWR010315066.1, read as the reverse complement.
AATTGGAGCTGTGCTTATGCAAGAAGGAAAGCCAATTGCCTATTTTAGTGAGAAACTTAATGGTGCATCTTTGAACTACCTAACCTATGACAAGGAGATGTACCCTTTAGTAAGAGCCTTACAAACATGGCAACACTACCTATTGTCTAAAAAATTTGTTGTCCATACTGACCATGAAAGCTTGAAGTACCTAAAGGGGCAACAAAAGCTCAACAAAAGACATGCCAAATAGAGTGAGTTTATAAAGTCTTTTTTGTATGCCATTAAGTACAAACAAGGTAAGGACAATATTATGGTTGATGTTTTATCCCAAAGGTATGTGCTTCTTTCTACTTTGAATGCAAAGTTATTAGGATTTGAATACATCAAAGTGTTGTATGAACAAGACCATGACTTTAGCCAGTTTTATATTGATTGTAAAAAGGTTCATCATGAACAGTATTTCAGGCATGATGGGTTCTTATTCAAGAATAATAAGTTATGTGTGCCTAATTTTTCCTTATATGGATTACTTATAAAGGAAGTACATGGAAGGGTATTGATGGGACATTTTGGAGTGTAAAAGACTTTAGATGTTTCGCATGAATATTTTTATTGGCCAAATATGCGATTAGATGTTCAAAAGATTTGTGATAAATGTGTTGCATGTAAACAGGCTAAGTTTAAATCTAAACCACATGGATTAGACATGCCTTTACCTATTTCTAGCATACCTTAGGTTGATATTTCAATGGACTTTGTTTTGGGTTTGCCTGGGTCTAAAAAAGGTAATGATTCCATTTTTATTATGGTTGATAGATTTTCTAAAATGACACACTTCATTCCATGTCATAAAATCGATGATGCCATTAATGTTGCAAACTTGTTTTTCAAAGAAATTGTGAGATTACATGGTATACCTAAAACTATTGCTATGGACAAGGATACAAGATTTTTTAGTTTCTTTTAGAAAACTTTATGGGGAAAGCTGGAAACTAAGTTGCTATTTTCTACTACTTGTCACCCCCAAACTGATGGACAAACTAAAGTTGTGAATCGATCTCTAGGACAACTATTATGAGTGATGATTAAAAAGGACTTGCAAACATAGAAAGAATGTTTACCACACATTGAATTTGCTTATAATCGTAGTGTGCATTCATCTACTCATTACTGTCTTTTTGAAATTATTTATGGATTTGTTCCTTTGAATCCTTTGAACTTACTTCCTTTGCCTTTGAATATGAGATTAGATGGGAATAGGAAAAAGAAGGTAGAATTTTTTAAGTCTTTACATAAGAAGGTTTGCATGAACATTAAAAGAAAAGAATGAACAAGTTGCCAAACATGCTAATAAAGGGCGAATAAAACTTGTGTTTGAACATGAAGATTGGGTTTGGGTACACTTTAAGAAAGAAAGATTTACTAATCTTAGAAAGAGTAAATTTAATCCTAGAGGCGATGGACCTTTTCATGTCTTGGAAAAGGTTAATGATAATGCTTATAAGAATGACTTGCCTAGTGATTACAATATTAGTGTTATTTTCAATGTGATTGATTTGTCTCCTTTTTACTTTGATGAAGGTATTGATTCAAGGATGAATCTTCATAAGGAATGAGGGAATAATGCAAATATCCAAGGTCAGCCCAAAGATTCACTTCAACTTCAAGACCCAATCACAATGGGAAGGCACAAAAGGCTCAAAGCAGCAATTAGTTTATTCATGCAACAAGGAATAACCATTAGGCTAACCCAAGGAGAACAAATAAAGTAAGAAGCCCAATTGCTTGGAGATGGCAGCATGGACTCTTCAAAGGAAGCCTTCAACTTGATTCATTGGAGCCCAACATGTGGAGAGGCCCATGACCATTGTTATTCAGCCAAGGCACCATTTGGTGGCCCAATTCAGTCAGGTATGAAGAACCTTCCTCATTAGGCTGAATTCCTCTCTTAAACTAATTAGGAACTTTTGTATTTAGTTATGTAAGAAACTTTTTTTATAATTAGGAAGATATCTAATGTATCTTTTAGTTATTTCTTATTTAGCTTAAGAGTATCATTTTTCCTAAATGATTAAGTAGATTTCAAAGACTATTTAAGAAGTAATTCTTAGGGTTTCTAGAAGTTTTGTAAAGGTTATAAATAGTCTTCTTATTCAGCTTAATGAATAATTAAAGAATATTTCTTTTAGCAAATTGATTGTGAGAGTTAATTCTCTTCTTGAGTTCTAATAGGACTTGGTGAGATTGTTAAATGAGTTCTTCATAATTTCACAAACTTATTTAATCCAGGTCTTAAATTACTTAGTTAATTTAATATTGAGATTAACACTTCTTAAATCTTTATAATTTACGTTGCTAGAAATAAATTTTCTAGAGGTCTAATTGGGATTTGAGAGATTATCCTGTTGATCTTTGAATTACAGCTTGGGACTTATGCTACATATGAATCAAGATCTAAAAATCAACCTCATTCATATCAGAAGTGGACATATGCATAACTGGTCAAACCATTATAAATCATTGTGTTGAATTTTCTCTTCTTTTTTCACTTATTTTATTTTTAGAATTAACTAATTTAACCTCCCTTTTAGGTTGTCATCCTTTCATAAACCAATAGGGATTCACATTGTAACGTTCATCCTTAGCCCACAAAAGGATAGATTGTTCTTAACCTACAAAAGATAATGAAAGGCCTAAATGGATGTTTAACAAGTGGACATAGGCACAACTAGTCGAACCATTATAAATCCTTGTGTTGAATTTTCTCTCCTCTTTTCACTTATTTTATTTTTAGAATTAACTAATTCACCCTCCCTCTTAGGTTGCCATCCTTTCATAAAACCACAAGGATTCACATAAGATGTCTAGCAAAAGAAGAGGCTATACAAGTTATGAAATTGGTATATGCATTTATTCATGGTTCGCATACGAGTGGGTTGACTTTGGCTAAGAAGATCATAAGACAAGGTACTTTTGGATCTATATGGAATAAGATTACACTAAGTTAATGAAAAGCATGCCATAAGTGCAAGGTTTATGGCAGACTATGGCAAGCTTAGTCACTTACTGTTAATAGAATTGCAGAATCTAACCTCACTGGCTATTTATAGCATAGGGTATTGATATCATTAGGGAAATAAAATTAGCACCTGTCAAGGGTCATAACTGCATCATATTGGTAATAGGTTATTTCTCAAAATAGGTAGAAATTGAGCCATTCAGGAAAGTAAGGGCAAAACAAATGACTAAGTTTATAGAAAAGAATTAGGTAAACTACATAGAAGATCACCTAATTATAGGAGGTCATTCCAAAAAGGATATAAAAAAATCATTCTATTGAAACCATTAATCCTCTAATTTATTTCAATAAAGTACTAAATTCTAAATTAACTCAATTTTTGTTCACCAGTTATGACATGTCAAATGAAGATGGATTGATTCAGCATATGATGGACTCCATTTTGTCACATCATTGCACCTAAGATTACCTAACTATAGGGCTTATTATAAGAAGATTACTAAAAATATATATATATGTACCTAATTTACCAAAAAACTAAATAATGTTAAGTCAAAAAAATAAATTTTTTTCTTAATTAATACTTGAATTTAATTTGATGAAATTTATGATTTCTTAATTAATAAAACTAGACAACATTAAGCCAAAAAAAAATAAAATTCTTAGAACAACCCATAATTGATGACATTCTTAGAATGACCCATAATTTATTAAATTTATAGTTCTCACATTTCTCACGTCACTTACGCCAAAGATGTCTATTAATGACCCATATTATTATACAACGAGGTAATCTAAATGTTAACAAGATAGATAAAGTACGAGACATAATAATATTAATGATTTAAAAAATCAAAATCTATTAGATCTTGCATGAAAACTTAGGTTTTGAAATAATTTAATAGCAAAAGTTTTATTGTAATGATTCTCTTAATTTAATTCTATCATTTTAAAAAAGTAATTTGATAAAAAAAAAACTTAAATTAAGTTAATGGGCATAAGATTTTGAGAAAATTCATTTCAATTAAAAATTTAGATAAAATTACTTTCCTAAATTTATAACTTAGTACTATTGTTATTTTAAATAAATAATAGAATTTAAAGAAATAAAATGATTTCAATTCATCATATATTTATTCCAAAGAATTGAATTCTATCAATTTAATATTTATTCTAAATAATAAATTTCTATCACTAAATAGAATTCTCTCACTAATAAAATTATTTTCTTGCATGATTTATTCTAAACAAAATATTAATGAAATTTTAATTGCATTTAAACTTTTAATTAAATTAATTATACCGTAATTTCATTTAGTTTAACTTATATCCAAAATCAAAGTCAAAATAAAATAAATTGTATATTTACATTTAAGCGAAAACTTTATATTTTTTAGTTAGTTTAATTAGAAACAAAAATTTAGATATTAGTTAAAACAATATTTTTATTTTAGTTTAATTTAATCAAATTTTTAGTAAAAAATTAAAATTTAGTTTGATTAATTTGCATGAAAAATAATAAATAATTTTCATTTATAAAAGTAATCCAATAATATATATATATATATATATATATATATATATATATA
>CATIWR010315053.1:0-18263 GCA_949677035.1 Omphalea diandra | reverse complement strand
ATTTTGTTTTTTACCGGCAACAAGGCATTAATTAAAATTAGTTTTATTTTTTATATTTTATAATATCATACATAAAAAACAACACCCCCCCCCCCCCCCCCCCCCAAAAAAAAAAAAAAAAAAAAAAGGAAAATAATATTTTGAAATCAAATATGGACTTGGCAGGTGAAGAAACACAAAAGTGCACTTAATCAAATCAACCAACCAAGCAATTATTCGGTTTTTGGTTATTTATTTTTATTTATTAATTCATCAGTAATGCAAATTAAAATAAGTAATAACCTGGGCAATTTTTTTTTGTGTAGTATAATCCAATTTGTGTGGAAAGGAAGATTAGATATGTATAAATTGCAGATTAATATAAAATTAAGTGATCTAAAAATAATTGTATGTTGTTTCGAGATATAGAAATTGAGCATGTGTTAATTTGTTATGATGATAGTTAGTGGTAGTAGACAAAGTCTTCCTCCGACCATCAATGCGACAAATAACTTGCATGGTATATATATAACATGGAAACCACCGACCCAAAGAAACAAACAAAAAATCTACCAACTCAGAGTTTCCTGAAAATTCTATGATTTATTAAAATTTACAAAAATTTGGACGAAATATTTTATACTCATTTTTGTAATTTTTCTAAAAAAATTGAAAACTCGTTTCCACATAGAAACACATTTTTTTGTGTTTTTATCTGATTTTTTATTCTCTTTTCTTTCATTGACTCTCAAACTCATAATTCACTAGCTATCATATCGTTAACAATCGTGAACTGATACCCTTGTAATATGAATAGTGATAATAACATTTATTTTAGGTTTTTCTAATAAAATGTTGAAGATTGATACGTTATATATTTAAACTTCAATCAATTCTTTTAGTTCAGAAACTGAATTTTCAAAAGTTGTGCATGGATGGCATGAAAGTGACATAAATAAATTATTGAATTTTATTAAATTGATGTTCAATTTCAGTTTATAAGGAATGGATAATTACATTAGTAGCTTGAATTTCATTTATATTATTTGAATTAAGAAATTAGTTTGATAGAGAAAGTTAGGTCAATTTGTAATTTTCTTTTTTCTTAGAATTTTAGGTTTTTCCATGATTTAATGGCTTAATCTTAATTACTTTTAGTAGTTTTTTTAATCTGATAATTAACTACAGCACATGCTTTATATATATATATTTTTTATATCTTTAGAAAATATCATTTTTTATATCAATTCCGCACTTTCCCATTTTTGCATTTTGATTTCTGTTCAATCATAGGATCATTTACAAAGTGCAATGTGTCAAAACTCAAAACTGCAATGCAATGATTATTTCCATAATATGTATGGAGATAGCTACTAAGGCAATAGTAATACCTAACAGCTTATGAACAAAATTTCATTTTTATATTTATAGTATCCTAATTATAGAAACATAATTCAGACTTTTACGAGCTTATATTATTATTTAATTTATATTGAGTCAATTTACATATTAATTGAAATTAACTTCATCTTTGATCGTTTTTAAAGACACAACTCTATAATGACCTGGTGCATATATGAAAGAATTAATTATTCTAACTGCTAGCCACAAGACCTAAATAGATGGAGCAAACACTTTAAATAATTCGGATTAATCTTCGGTTCTATTTGAAACCAATCATATGAGAGCAAACGTCCCTTCATTAACTCTTAACCTGCGATTCATCTACTTTTTGGCACTGGTGAATAATGACAAGAACAGTTGTTTCAGGTTTTTCCAATAAAATGTTAAAAGCTGAGGTTGGTATTTTGTATATTTAAACTTTAATCAATTATTTTGATTGAAAACCGAATTTTTAGAAATGTACGGTGATGTTTTGGCATGAAAATGATGCATATATTATTGATTTTTATTAAATTGATGCTTAAATTATTATATTTGATGCTCAGTTTCAGTTTGTAAGGATTATATATGGGTAATTAGGTTAGCAAGAAGCATGTATAAAGGTATTTGTCCCAAGAAAGAATTCTAGAATTTCGTCTGTTTTTAAGTATGAAAAAATAATATTATTATTAGTAGCTTGAATTTCATATTATATTCTTTCAATTAAGAAATTAGTTTGGCAGACAAAGTTAGGTTAATTTGCATTTTCTTTTTTTACTAGAAGATTAAATTTTTCTATGATTTGATGATTTAATGTTGATTTGGACAAGTAGTTAATAACCTATATGTATATATATATATATGCTCTCACATTTTATTTCTTAAATTTTTTTTTTAAAAAAAAATCATTTTTCATGTCAATTTCCATGCATTTTTATTTCTATAATTTTATTTTCTGTATATACTATGCAAAACAACAAAAGAGAGTGAAATAAAATAATTACTCACCAGTGAATTTATTGCAATCTATTAAAACTCAAAACTGCAATGTAATGATAGAATGAATGAAGAGAGGTACTTAGGCAATATTAACACCCAACAGCTTGTAAACAATAATTCATTTTTATTCTATACTATCCTAATTATTAAGACATAAAGCATATATTACTATTTAATTTATATATATATATATATGAGTCGATTTAAATATTTGTCAAAACTAAATTCATATTTAATCGATTTTAAGGATATAATATTATATTGACTCGATGCATATAAGAAATGAATTACTCTGAGATAGATGAAGCAAAGTCCCTTAATCATTTAGATTAATTATTTGGTCCCTTTTGAAACAAATTATGAGAGAAAGATTCAATTTATTAACAAAATTCATTCGCTTTCATAATAGAATACTTTTATTAAAAAAATTATTAAATTAATAGAATCATCAATAAAATACTTCAATTTTCTCATTAAATTAATTTTAAAAATCTAAAATTTTGAATAGGCTGCAGCACGCGAAGCAATTTATACATATATATGATTAATGTGCAAAATTAAAGTAGATAAGAAATGAAAGTAAAGAAGAAGAAGAAGAAGAAGAAGAAGAGTTGTTAGTGTGAAAAGGGCAGGCAAAGACCGAGTCAACAGTGGCTTTAGTTAGATAAGAGGAGATTTTGTTTGTTTGTTTTCTTTATTTGCAGTTAATATTTGTTTCCTTTTACACAAAAATAAAGCCAATGTGGAACATGCATGCCTCTTTATTATTGCTTCTCTCAATATTTTAGCTTAAAAAGTACAAAATGTTTTTTTTTTAAAAAAAAAAAAAAAAAAAAAAAGAAGACTGCTGCGCTAATGACCTAGTCTACTGCCGTTCTCCGTTCCCACGATATGTTTATCTTCTTTCACTATTACTCCCATTAATCATTGTCAAGGATCTCCATAGTACAAATGTAGATCGATGGTGCATGCAATGGTGACCAATAACTCTTTTCTTTTTTTTTTTTTTTTTTTGGTTATGCAGCATATTTGTGGTTTATCTAATACTTTTTCTTTTTCAATTCGATAAAATAGATATATCTACATTCAATTTAATGCATTCGTTGATACTTAAAACAGTGTTTATTAATTATTAATTTTTATTATTTTATTGCAGTTGACTTTGCTTTGGTTGTTATTTTACATAATTTTTTTCTTTAATTTTATTAACAGAAGAATTAGAAAATAGCATGATATTGATATGAACAGAGTGTCAATCCCTGTCCATCAGCCTTATTCAACAAAGTAATTATATAGGTAAAAGAAGCCGAAAATTTGGTTTCCATCTATGAGAAGTCGGTGGCAGCATCCGAGAAAAAGTACCTAACTTTTGTCAAAATATTTGGCTTCTGATCTTCCATCACATTCGTCTATTATTCTTGTAAATTGCCGTACCCGTTTGAAAAAAAAGTGTTAGAAATTTTTTTTTATCTATTTTTATTTCCTTTTTTAAAATGATATAATTTAAAATATAAATTTTTTATATAGTTAAAAAACATAATAATAATAATATTATTTAAATCATTTAATTATATCATTATAATAAAAAAAGAAAAATATATAATAAAAAGGTATATAACACTACTCTAAAATAAAAATTAAATAATTCTCTCATTTAGATCCCTTAAAATATTATTAATTAAATCAATTTTGTATATATCATTTTGTAAATATAATAAAAAGCTGCTGCTTAGTTATTAAATTAATAATTGAGTATATTATTATTATATAATAAAAATTAAATTATAATTTTAAAATTAAATTAATATGTAATTATTAATAATATTGAGATTAATTTTGTATTAATATTTTGCGTTATATAATTAATTTTTTTATAAATATTATATGATTAATTATTTCTATTATTCTAAAAGAATATACTGCGAGAATTGGAAAAGACAAAGGAGGGTAGATACCGCTATATATGCCACGAACACGCCCATTTGTCTTTTTTACTGCCGTTGTTTTTTTCCCCTCTAATTGTCACAACACGCCAATAAAAGCTTCACAAATGGCAAGACAAATACTCCATCTCTCCCGTCATATTTTTTTAAAAAAATTTAAAAAATAAATATTTTTCTATATTTAAATGTTAATTTAATTACAAATCATCAAATTTATCCATTTATTCAAATATAGACATTAATAATTAAAATTTTTAATTATTTTAAATTATTCAATTTAATATCTCTCTTTTTTTTTATATTTCAATATTTCGTAATCAATAAAATTTTATACAAAAAAAAGAAAAAAAAAATCATCTTTACATAATTTTTTCTTTTTTCTAAAAATCTATTATTTTTTCAACAAAAGGTAAAAAATAGTAATATTAAAAGATATTTTAGTTAAAAAATGACTATTAACTTACAAAATATAACTTGTGTAAAAAAAATTAAATCGTCATATTGAGATGGAATGAGTAATAAGAGAAACAATGAGCACCATACGACATTTTTCTCGCTGGCTACTACGACGATTACAACAATCAGCCCCCAAAAACAATTATAATGGTAACAATTTATTCCGCATGTGACTCCCACAATTTGTGCAGCAAAAATATATGCTTATCAATGTAAGACACAATAATCCCCAATGATTAGTTCGAACGGTCAAAGAAATTGTATTCAATCTTTGAACTCTTTAGGTTTCATTCTTAAGCATAGCACCTAACCAAACAGATTTTTTTGTTTCCAAAAAAAAAAAAATCATATTTTCTAACTATAAATCTATACAATTTTAGGTTATTTACGCTTTCTAAGACCATCAAGGTCTTTCAATTGTGCTTTTAACCAACTGTGCTCATGCTGCAACCTATCGAGTCGTGCCTCAACCATAAGCATCTCATCTTTAAGGTGGAGCATCCGCTTCTCCAACCAAGCTACAGCTTCAGCCCCACCACCCATGCCACCTATATAGTAGTCTCCCAAAGGAGCTATATGGACATTTTCGGGTCTGTTCAATAGGAGAAATATGGTCACCTGAAAACAACCAAAAAATAAGAAAATAGAAAGCCCATGTTGTAATGATAACGATCAATTCAGATGGCTATGAGATGATTTAATTTACATAAAGAAAAAGAGAATATACAGGTGTAAAGAATTAATGATATTACTCTAGTCACTCGAACAACATGAGACCTAGAAAGTAAGTTGATGCTAACAACAAATTATAATTATTAAGTTCATAAAGGAAGAGATTTATGCACGGTCAAGAGACTAAGCATGTGAGACGTGGAATCAAGAAATGAAACAGAAAAGTCTATCATTGTTTTTAAAACTGGATCGGTGACTGAACTAGTCAGTTGGACGGTTACTAGGTCAGCTGCTGCAACTGGTTCAATAGGCCATTTAAAAAAAATGAAAAAATATATATACATAATATTTAAAAAATTAGAAAAATATATATGTAATAGGGTAATTTTTAGAACTATAACATTTAAATTGAGTAAAATATTGTAATTTTTAGAAATTCTTAAATTTTTTTTTACAAAAACGAAGTAGTTTCAGGGTGAGTTGTTTTGACTTAATTACCTATTTTAACCTGGTTTTCCTGGTTTTTTCTAGTCTTGACCAGTTTTTGATCCCTAATTGAAGTGGACTGCTAGCTCATTTCTGATTTTACGGCTCTGACTAGCCAATCTGATCCGGTTCTGAAAACATTGGTTTGTAGGATATCTAACTACTACTGAAAAAGCCTAACAAGTGAAAATAACTTAACCATGCAGAAGATATATGAAGAACTGCATTTAATGGTCTTTCAATTGTTGTAAGAAATGCTGGGTGTTTGCATACCTGCATCAGGAAGATCACAGTGAATGCAACAAGTAAGACCAGGGACATTTGGCTCTGACTTCTCAAAAATGCAGAGAATTTTGTTGCACGTTCTCCCAAAATAGACATAACTGATGTGGCATTCATGAAATTTCCTTGCACAATATTACTAACACACTCATTAACATCCAAAGAACCCAACATCTGTGCTCTCCTTCCAAGGTCATTTAACCGGCTTGATCTGTCTGAAGTTTTCCCAGTCTTCAAAACACATTCTGAATGTACTTCACCATTTTGAATCACACTAGTAGCAGGGCCTTCTGTTCCAGTAAATGAGAACATTATCACCTAGACTTAGTTATTGCATTATCTACTACACTGCTCAAAGCATAAAATATCAAAGCACATAAGAAGCCCATTTAAATAAACTGTGCATTTTCAACCTTCTTGTATTTCAAGTTTCTTCTGCTGCAACAATTCATGTGCCTGAAAGAACAGTTAATATGCATATTCAATAACTAGCCAACTAAAATAGGTAGCAATTTAATAACATTGATCTAAAAGAGATGAGCAAATTGCCATATTTATCCATGTTGCATAAGCTTCACGACATTCTTCCAAGGTAGACTGAACTATTTTCCCTGCAAAAGTGTGAAGAAGCTTTAGTTTCAATCCAGTTCAAGCTGCACACAATGCTATTTACACAATGCAGAATAAACAAAAAAATGTTCACAGAAAGCAAAAAGTCAGGCCTTAAGTTTCATATTTAAATACATATACTAATAAATTGAAAACATTTGGTCAATTTGTTGTCTGGCTAAAAGTTTCATGGTTAGAACAAACGTCTATCCTCAAATGCCAACAATCTTTACTCACCCCAAAGTGCAAACTTACACAACAACTAAGATCTAAATTCTAATGTGGAAAAAAAATTCTTTAATAAAGTTTTGGTGATATGTTCTCTGACTTCCAAAACAGACACAGTAAATTAGCATTTATGAAAAAAATAGAGATGCCACATCAACATATCATATTTACAACCATTTCTAGCATTTGGTTTAGTGTTATCTTCATTTCTTCAAAATTTTTCATAATTGTTGACATAGTAGCATTTGATTCTCGGAAATCATTTGAATTGTCTACATAACATTATATCCACATAATTAGTAGAGGCCAAATAAGGACAGTATAAGGGATGACTAAAAATCCGTAATAACACCCCAAAAGTGGAGGATGACTGATAAAATTGAAAGGTGAAGTTAAAACTGACACTCATACTAAACTTTTGGATTCTACAGGACATATGGCCTAAAAGCAAAAACCAAGATTTAGAATGACTTCCTTTTTTATCTTCTCATTTGTCAACAAATTAACTTTCAGTCGTTTTATAAAAAAAAAAAAAACACATAGTTCCAACTAACTATACAGATAATTTTGATAACGAAGTGTATGTTACAGAATGACATTCAATACTTGAATCATATTTCAAATTTCAAGTCGAGATTATGAGCCACAATACACAATGAGGAGCCAACCTTTAAAAACAGTTTTTTTGCGAAATGCCACATCCACATATATCTGCAAAATGCAGCCTTCATTTGATTTATCACCATCTTTGACCACATCCCAGAGACCCTATATAAAAATCCAGAATCAATATCTTGTAAGAATTCCGGTAGATTGAAGGATTGTATTTAGTGAAACAGAATTAAATTGTAAAAAACTACCGTCAAGACTTGCTGTTGATGCTTAATATGGTTAATTAAGTATGAAATGGAAGTATTCTTGCAAACATGAATTCTACATATTGACACCTTGCACAACTTTGTGATACATGCTTATGTAACCAAATCGAATCCCCAAATATAGGATTACATCTATCTGCATTCAATTTTCTTCTAGACTTTTTGGATCATTTTCCAATGAATCTCTCTCTCTCTCTCTAAACTTTCTATCATTAAAACCTATTCAAGATCTTTCTCACTCACTACGAGCGGTACTTGACAATCCACAGCTTCATTAACCTTGATCATCTCAAACAAGAATCAGACCTCAACACCACAGTCCAATAGATAAATAGACATAAAATTTTCACTTCACTATAATTGATTAATCCTCAACATTGAAATATGGCTCCATTGTATTTCTTAAATACCAACTTTGTGCCATATTTGACTATATTTGAAATTGTAGCAGACATTGAGATTTTAAATGCATCAAAAGGTAGGGAAGTCAAAACATTGGTTACTTCACCTTTAGTCATTCAATTTAGCATCACTTTCAGCACCATCCCTATGTTTTAGTTTGTATCAGCAAAACCTCTCAACTCAGGCTTTTATTTCAATAGTAATTATATCTAGATTTTGATAAAACTTCAACCATTTTTCTTGCCATTCTGGTGATCATAGGAAAAACTGGCTAAATTCTGAACCTTAGTGTGAGAAAATCAAAGTTGAGAATTTTGTTCATACAAATAAAAGATTTGGTGACCAAATGCTGAATAAGTGACGCGTTCAGCAAGCTATGGTGAATTAAATCAACCCCCAATACATCAAATTCATTTAACATGTCAAAATAGCTTAGCAATGGGTTGTACCTCAACACGAAAATAATCTCCATAAGGTGCGTCATTGATTTCTTGTGATGTCTCAATAACCATGTGACTGGTAAAAGCAAAAGTGAGAAGGTCATGGAACAGAAAAAATAAATAGATTAAATCATAGTGTGCACAGTCCTAATAAAATTGTAGAGGCAAATTCATGTAGATAATGAAAACATATACAAATTTCTACAATTTGTTGAATCCAACTCTCATCTCATATATCTCTCTCTCTCTACACATAACTACGGCAACAGATCAAACTGTTGCACCATCACAAGCATCCAATCAAGAATCATCAGCTCCACTAGTTAAAGGAAACCACTCCTTTGAAATAACTAACCATGGCATTTGTCGTCCTCAATAATTTCATACAAAAACATGACGACATTTAAATTTTCAAGGACTTTCTGTTACAGCATTCTAATTCATAAACCTTTTATGGCATCAAATTTTGCAGAAACTATACTATTCCTATATCAACAGCATGCCAGCTAACTCAAGGTACAAATCTATAGTTAAGCGGGACAGCAAGAATTAAATTCCATCTCCATAGATGCAGAATCCGAGAGAAATGAGAGAAGTCTACAAACACAGCTCTTCGGATGTAATCAGGAGCACAGCACCATCATCAAAGTGCAGTAAGATTAAGAGCTACTTTGATGGTCCAGCGTTACCTAATGTAAACCATTATGATGCTAGAGGAATATATTGTACTAAAGATGGCTCTGTGAGTCTATATGACTTTCCTTCAACAATCCTCTAGCACACTTGCTTTCTATTTCCAAGTGACTTTGCTTTAAGAAACATTGGTAGATGGGACAAAAAAAAAAAAAATGTAACCACAAAATCTTCAAAACAAAACACATTCCATAAAATATAGGAACCTGTTTCTGTATACTCGAAATGTCTGGACCTCCTGACAGCTTCCAAATTTTGCACCTTCACAGGAACATGACAAATTAATGCTACTACAACTGATTCATGGAAGATAAGATCATCAAAATCAAATCAATCAATCTTAGATTCAAACACAAATTAAATGAACAACAGGTAATAAAACCCAATACCAAAAAAAAATTTTATTGGATGCTGAAATGACACATCACGAGTATGCCCAAATTTCTTCCATGGATTCCACAGAGAGCAACTGAATTCTGAAAAGCACAAAATTTCACTAATCTAACTGACAATGCCTCCACCGATATGCCTCAACATTCATCAATATAGAAAATAAAACGCGCACTGCCAATGACATTTTTCTGGAATTTCAGAGCAAATTACCTCTGTCTCCACATCGTCTATGGAAAGATTCAATAAAAGTTTTAGCATCATCAGAAAAGAACAAATTAAAAAACTCCTCTACCTTTATCTGCAGTCCATGAAATAAAGTAAAATCGGGGGGGGAATTCAACATTAGGAAAAAAAAATACAGAGCAAATTTTTAGAACACAAAATGATAGTACATAAATGCAACAATACCGGAAATTTTGTTTCTCCAACTTTCGTATAAGATTTTTGAACTGCATACCAGAAACAGCCAATTCAGATTATTAGGACATAACCTATAGTAAAACTGCAACATATATAAGATAAAAATGAAGGTTCACACCAAACATTATCCGAAACTCTCAACATCATCCCATACCAAAATAGTAACATTTCTTCTTTAAATGGGGAATTCAATTATCCAACGCCATGATCCACAGCCAAAGGGCTCTACAATACCCATCCCACCATTTCTATGACCCACTATAATCTTCCTTAACCATGTATCCTCTTCATTCCTGAACCTCGAAAGTCAATTTCTTTAATATGTCTAGGATCAACTGCACAAATTACTTTATCTTGTAATTTATGAATTAATTCCTATAGTATCTAAAGAATAATAAATGAAACCAGAGAATGGAAAAGAACTATCATTCTAACAACTGTGATTATCAGGAAATAATATGAACATCAAATTGAAAAATGAACTCATATCCATCATATTGTACAAACAAGAACAAAAGCCAGAACTATATAGGAAAGAGTTGACTAACTCTCAGGAGCATCAGTATCCTCCTCATTCCATGCCGAAGTCTTTTCTGAAGATGAAGAGTTAATACATCCAGCTGTTTCAGCAAACTGTTCTGCATCCTGCAGCTCTGTAACTGTTACTGTCTCTCTCTCATTCTCCACAGGTGGAGGTGCTGGAAGCTCATAGTCATTTGAAGGAGAAGCATCCTTATCCCTGATTCACATAATTGTTGACCTATTATGAATTCTCCAAGAAAAAACACAAACAACTAACACACATCTGTATACAACAATCAGCCAACAATCAGCTCAATGAAATACCTGTCATTCAAATCCAATTCATCAGCATGTTTGAAGCTATTCACTTTTTCTATTACAAAAAGTCCATTATCCTGCCTGTGAGACCCAGATATTGATACCTGAGGTACAATCAGAGTTAAAAGTGAAAGCTGTGAAACAAATAGTCCAACTACATGTTTACTTAACCAATTACGCATAATAGCAAAATTCATGCAGTAAATATAGTGCTTAATGTCCACTTATATGTTTGTTCCTTCAAATCAACATCAAGAAAATTATAAGTTCTGAAAACAAGGCATTCTGAATCAGATTGATTAACTAAGGGATACCTTTTCTAACCTCTCAACTGAAAAAACTAAAAATAGTGAGAGACAGATAGAATGTGTGGAAGGGTAACAAGGTATTCAATTCATGATTTCAGTCATCATAAGTGACATGATGGCATAGCTTTGGGTCTAAACTTCACATCCTGAGATTTAGTTTTCATTTTTATCCCATATTGGCACTTATTCCGTTGTATTTAGGACCATTCCAGTGTGCTAAGAACCCCACCCCCCAGCCCCTTTTCCTTGGGTGTCTATCAATAAATAAGTAACTCTTAAAGAAAGCCATAATATAAAAGTGAGAAATGTCAAATTTTAAAACACCTGCTGCTCAGTCATGGATTTAGAACTATTACAATGCTGCAACCATCCATCATTAATGAGCTTGAAGGCTTCGTCACGGGACAGAAATGATGCAAAGAAGTACTGCCAAATCAATAACTGGATTAGATATTGCAGTTGTTACCAAAATTCAGAGGGGAAAAGGGAAATTTTCAGGCCTCTTTCTTTAAGACATGCCATTCAAAATAAATACCACAAGAAAGACACCAGATCTCACATTACCTTTCTCCTTCCAGCAAAAATTTCTATTGCATTAGGGAATATTCCAGCTGTCTTGGCTCTTTTTACACTTGTAATTTCAATGAAGGGAATTATTTTCTGTGCCACACCAAAAGTTCAGAAGAGAGAGAGTGATAACCACAAAAGCACATAGGCCACTCACAAGCAACCAGATGTATAATTGATGTTCAAGCTCACCTTTGTCTCAAATCCAAATATGTTGGAATAAAAACAAATGTAATGGATAAAAAGATACATGTGGCCCTGCATAAATATTAGGAAATTAAACACCATTAGACTCTCCCCATATAAGCTAAAAAGAAATCATAACAGAAAGAATGGTTGAACACAATTCAGTCGTCATCATTTACTACAAAAAATACAGTACAGGTTACAATCAAAATTACCTGAAGAAGAATGCTTTCCTGGAATGCACAATTAAAATCCTGTAAAAGGGCCTATAACAAAAAAAGACAAAAAGGAAAAACTTAGACATGTACTCAGAAAAACCAAGAAATCCTTCAAAACTCTTAAGTCCAATTATTCTTTGAGAGGGGGAAGGGGAAGACAGAGAGAGGCAAAGCCACTATGCTTATTACAGCTCTGGTGCAACAGCAAGGACAATGATGCCAATTACATCAATAGCCTCTAAAAATGGTCCTTCAAACTTTGCACTCAAATATATTGCTTCCTCAACTGCTTTATTGTAACCCAAAACTTGAAATTGAAAAATCTTTAAGTGCTATTAAGTATTAATAGGGTTATCGCATTCATGCAAGCATGACGAAAAACATGTACTTGAACAAAATCAAATAGAGTAGACCATTAACTTCCCAGGGAAATGCCCTTGCATATTATTTTTCAAAACTATGTAATCCCGCTGAATTTATGAGGAAAAAAAATGTAAAAAACATTATAATCCATAGGCTAAAGTCACTTACTTCTTCAGGAGGCAGCCGAAAAAGTTGCCGATATTCTTCACTCCTCGATAATGTTGGGCACTGTACAAAAAAGGAAAAACAACAGAAAATTATTATTCAAGATCAGATATGGAAGAAGCTTAACAGGAAGAAGAAGACAAATCTGTCAAAGGCAAGCAGGCAAGTCCTAATCAAAGTTGAGGTTACATGCTATCTCAATCCAATTCTAATCACTTTTCAAGATCTAAGAAATGTATCAGTTTCATACCAAAGAATATCAGATCAAAAGCAAACAAAAATAAAAGCGTTGCAGATCAAGGTCATGATATACTCAACTTTAATTGCTTTTAACTAGCAAAGTTTCTGGTCAGCTTGCCAAGCTAATTGCATAAATAGATGAGATGCATCTTAAACACTTAAGAAGACTGGGCAAAACAGTAAAACATCATTTAACACAGGAAACTATTTTTTTCTACCATAAAATGACGTAGCAATATCATTCAAGACCGTCTCCAATGATTCTATGCAATGTACCACCACACACACGGAAGTAACCAAGTTTTGACAGGTAAAGGAAAGACAAAATATATGAGTTCAGTTATCCCCAAATGTTGCGTCCTTGGAAATGTTGTGTTGTGTTAAATGTAATTGGATCATCTTGATGAGCTTATTATAATCTGAAACGGCACCCCCTTGGTCAACTCATAGTCATAATCTTCTCATTCTCATCCCTAACTTTACTCTCACATTTATAATCTTCTCATCAGTAATAATTCCAACTTTCCTAGTGATCAATCAAGCACATGCACATTCTAAATAAATTAATTCTTCAGTTACAGAGCGCTAGGATAGAGATAATTATGCAATCCACCTTTTCATTCAGTATTCATTCAAATGAGCATAAAAGCACAATCAACCGCCAGGGGGGAAAAATTACACATTGGAATACAAGCCTGCGCCGAATAGGAGATATACCTGAAATTCGGCGTCTCGGTTAGGGTTTGGAGAGGAACTGGAATAGTCGGGGCGATCAGGTAAGTCGGCACCGCAGGAGATAGTAGGTGGAGAAGATGATTCCGAGTCCAAGTCAGAAGATGATTTTGACGCAGATTGGTCCATCGGCGACGAACCGATCCTCTCTGCACTTTCTGATGCCACAGCCATAGCGCAGAGGGAGATCGACGGTTTCTATTCCAAATTTGAGGAATAAGAGATGTTGAGAGGCAGTTGAAACGAAATGTTATTGTTGCGCTCTTTTTGCCAGCAGACAACAGGTAGAATAGTCGGTTTAACTCGCTGTTGAACTGTTGCTGAAGTCAATGTCTCAGCACAGCCCAGTCCTATTCGGGACGTTGACTTATAAACACGTGGCTCTTATCAAGTAAATAAGAGCTCCAAGTGGACCGTATTACTTACTGTCAACGTGAATATATATGAGCGTATATAGTGTCTTTGGCTTAAAGACGAGATCGTTCCCTCAATATTTTTTTTTAAGATAAACTGAGTGTTATTCAATTAATTTAATAATTATATAATATTTATAATTTAATATAGTACTAGTAAAAAACTATAATTAAATTTAATATAATAATTAAAATAATTTAATTTATTATTTAAAATATTTTATATATAATTTTAAATTTTTCTTAATGTGATAATATTGTTTTGAATTAGGCTTTTTCAATAAAATTATTGTAGTATTTTAAAAATGTATCATCATAAATGAATAATATTTAAAATTAATATATTGTTTTTATTTAAAAAATACAAAATAATATATGAAGAAGATACTTACAAAATGAAAGGAGAAGCAAACATCTATAAATATATAATTTCACATAATGAGAAGAATAAAAAAAAATAAAAAGCAGATCTTTTATTTTTAAAAAAAAGATAAATTTATTAATAAAATGATATATTTAAATTTATAAAAAAAATAATAAATAAAAAAGGAATAGAATAAAATAATAGTGACTAACTAACAATGCCTTAAACTAAAATACTGGAAAAAAACCTCCTCCTTTAATAATTTAAATTATCTAATTAAATATAAAACTAACTATTAATTTAAATTATGATGTAATTCTTATTTTTAATTTATTTAAAAAATAATTTTAATTAAATAGAAAATGCGACATTTACATTTTTTAAAAAGTTTAAAAGAAAATAATTAAATAATATATTTCTTATCTTTCCCTCATTTACTTCCACCATTATTTACAAAATTTTCAAACCTCATATATCAAATAAGATTTTAATAATATCAGCTAAAATTAGCAAAAATATGGAAGAGGTAAAAATAATTGGATTGGTATTGAAAATGAAAAGAGCTTTAATGGGATTAGGTCAACTTGGCGGCGGGCTTATTCTCAAAGGCCAAGGAATAAAAATTTTTCTCTGATTTAACTGTTTTCTCGGTTTTTATCGCCATCAATTTAAATGTTTATTTCAAACTCCATTGGAGGCTCAAATTCAATATCTTGAAGAGTAACAACAACAAACAAAAACACCGGAGCTCCAACTAAAATCACCAAAGCCTCGAACACTCTTAACACTATGTTCGGGAAAACATGTGGGAACAAAAGAAAATAAGAAAAAAATAAATTTTATTTTCATTTTTTTTATTTTTCCTTTTTATGTTTAGATAAAAATGAGAGAAAAGAAAATAAATTTATTTTTTATTCGAAAAGCAAGATATGAAAGGAAAGAAAAAAATTATTATTTTTTGTATTTTCTATTTTACTCTTTATTTAAGAAAATAAATACTATCTATTTACTAAAATAAACTAAGGAGAACAAAAAAATTAAATAAAAAATAATCTAAAAATATTAAATACAATACAATCACTACTTTCAAAGTTATGATTGTCTAATTTTTTACATCAACTAAGCACTAAAACATATAATCCTAATAAATATTATCATAAATTTATATTAAATACCAATTCAAGCAATGATCCCCTTAATGGTACTTAATATTTTTTATGCATCAAACGACTTCATCTTCTCACATGTCGCCTATGATCTTTATTAACCACTCAAGGTGTCTAGTTTGTGGGAGGCAAAAAAAAACTTGTTGCATAGAGATTATTAGATAGATAACAATAAGCTTTCAATGCATTGTCATAATATACTCGTATCATTTTTAATTTTGCATATATCTCCTCCTCTTTATAATAATATGAGAGACCAAAAAAAATTATTACAAAGAGATTATTGGATAGATAACAATAAGCATCCAATACATAGTCAGAATGTATTCATATAATTTCTAATTTTGCATATATCTCATATTCCTTATAATAATGTGGTCGACCTCTTTCAAGAATAGCAAGAGATTTTCTATAATGACATTTTCTCGTTCCAATACTTCTAAAACATGTTCAATTTCCAAATTCAAATTTTAATACTGTGTTGCTAACATTTTCATCATACTAGCTTTATGTTTATCGCTTTTGGTAATGATGTATCTTAAGAATTAATTGAATGTGAATACTTTGGACTGTTGACAGCTTCATTACCTTGTATGTCATTTGCCCAATTTCCCTCACTATCAGACATAAAATATCAAGTGAATCATTAGAGTTAATTGGAGAATAACTTCTTTGCCAACGTTTGCGCTTTCTACATATTTTCCAGTTGCTATTTGTTCACCATATAATTCATACATGTTATCATAATTGTGAATTGATGTATGCATCCACCTGTGTACTTACAGTTTTGCCTAAATACAAAAAAGGATATACTTAACACAAATTAACACACAAGTGCTAACCTCATATACGAAAAAACACATAAGAATAATATATATATATATATATATATATTTACCTCAGTCAATTGGTTTCAAACATCAAGTTCAACATCAAACATCTTAGTTGTAGTTTTAATCCTATTTTTAATATTTTTCTTCTGAATGGTTGGGCCAAATGCATTCCTCAACACTTGCAAAATATTGTCAAAAGTCATAGTACTCTAAGTTTTGTTAGGTCGATTTTCTTTACGATCTTCATTCAACATAATATTTTATCAACACATCATCCATTTCATGGGTTCAAGCCACATTATCTCCACCTGTATTAGTACCCGCACCATTTGAAAAAAATTTTCTCCTTAGCATTTTGAATTTGTACAACTTAAATTTATTAAAATGTAATAAATTACAAATACTTACATGCATTTGTCATCAAATATATTTAAATAAACATAAAAAAATTTCAATATATAATAATAAACATACCAAATAAAATTAAAGAAATAATTAAATGTGCAATCCAATATTGCAGCTTAAAAGTTCGAAGTTACTAATGTTACATAATGTCAATAGTCAACTTACAAAGGTAATTAATAGTTCATCCACATATGTTATGCTATGTTTTACGTATCATTTATCCTAAGAATTAACATTTGTGGCTACTTCACCCCTAATTATAGAATTACTATCATCTACTTGTTGAAGTTCCAAATCAACTTCGACAATTAAATTTTCATTAGGATCTACACTCGTTAAAAAGTTATGGAGTATAAAGCAGGCCAATATAATTTCATTCATGATTTTCAATGAATAATAGGTTTCAGTGCCACTAGTTATAATCGAAAATCTTTTTTTCATAACACCAAACTCTTTCAATGATATTGCAAAGTGAAGCATGTCGATGATTGAATAATTATTCGGCATTCTCATGACCATGTCTAGAGTACTCTTTTAAGTGATAACGAACACCTTTATATGATGTTAGTATTCCACTCTGTAAAAGAAATCTTGTATTCACTAAATAAAATTTTTTTAACAAAGAGATATATAAATTAATGCATGTTTCGTAACATATATTCTAAAAGTAAATTCATATTTATTTATACTTACTCTGAGGAATTATAAGTTTATCTTTTTTGCTTAATGCATTTTTAAGGATTATGGAATTATTTCTTCCCAATCGGACAACACATAAATGAATTTCATATAAAAAACAAGCGAATAAGACATTTTTTTTGCCATTGATATCCGTTCATTGTCATCTCCTCAATCAATGCTTGAGCACCATTTGGTGTCTTATTGTTGAGAGAATCTCCTGTCACTGCATCTATCATTTGACGAGTCATGTGATTCAATCCACAGTAGAATGTTTGAATTTGAACCCAAGTGTCCAACCCATGTTGTAGGCACTTCTTCAACAAATTCTTGAAACATTCTCATGTCTCATAAAGTGACTTGGAATTCGATTGAATGAACGATGAGATATCATTCCTTAATTTTGCTGACTTCACAGGTGGAAAATACTTCAATAAGAACTTCTCTGTCATCTGGTTCCATGTAGTAATAGAACCATTAGGAAGTGAGTTCAACCACCATTTGGCCTTTTCTCTTAATGAA
>CATIWR010315026.1:0-40291 GCA_949677035.1 Omphalea diandra | reverse complement strand
TAAAATCTATTAGAAAAAAAATATTTAATATTATGACTCATTTGTATTTTGAGATATCGTCTTTTAATTATATATATATATATATATATATATATATATATATATATATATATATATATATATATATATATATATATATATAACTCCACGGATTAATGAGATTTTGTCCCAAAAAAAAAAAAAAGAAGAAAGGCCTTTGGATTTGAATCAATTGTATATCTTGAATCTAGATCCATGTTAGATCATAGACCTAACTTCAAAAACACCATGTTTTATGGATTTTGATTTAACAATTTATTTATTTTTATTTTTAATGTATATACACTTTAATATTTGTGTATATGCAGTTAAAGATCAAAATATATATAATTTAAAATTAATATATATACAATTAAAAAATAATATGCATACATTAGTCTTAAATCCATAAAACGATACAATACAAGTCTATCATATAATTTGTGGATTTCAATAATTTATTGTCATCTAGACTTAATTAGGCATTTTTATACTCGGGTTGAGGCTATGAGCCCAGTTGGAAATCCAATCTCGATGTCTTCAGGCCCATGGTGGACCGATCCACAGATATATGCCGTCTGTATTATCAATTCCTTACAATAATAATGAGTACAAAAAGTATCGAATATAAGTTTTTTTCACAAAATTTTAATACTTTGAATTTGTAAATTTAAATATAATAATTATGATTACATTTCTAAAAAAAAGTATAATAATTATAATTAATTTAGTTGAGTATCAACCAAGAATTTTTAGGCAAATTTATCACACAAGAAGAAAGTAATATATATCTTGCATTCAAAATTATATATATAACTAATTTAAAAATCTCTCGAGTAATAATTTGAATTATTTTCTAATATACCGAGTTCATACAATAATCTCTCAAGGATGACCATATACAATATATTCACATATTTATAAGCTATTTAGTAAATTATTGTAAGATACTTCTTATCTACATTGGGATGTTTATACATTCAACTAATGATTCTTCAATATTTTTTTTTCTATAAAAAAGTGAATTATTATTAATTTATCTTTTCATTATAGTTGTATTTTATTAATGACATGTCCACGTTTTATTAAGTGGATGTATACACCCGAATGCATAAAGATTTTTCTTTATTATTTGTGTTCTTCACTTATAATAAAATCCTAAAAAAATCTTGCATGATTTTAAAATCACCCATCATTATTATATTGTCCAAAAAAAAAAACCCTAAAAGTGATATTGCTAAAGAAATTATAAATGTGCTAAAAAATAAAATCAATTGGTTAGGTCCCATAACCTCAGAATGCCTACCCATATGGGGGCCAAGCTCACCTGAGTTGCCGGATAGGGGGAAGGAAATGGGTTCTGTGTGTCATCCAAAAATCATAAAAGAGATTTTGGTTAAATGATTATCATATTTTGTCAATTTGTCCGTACTTCTTTTTGGCAAAAAGAACAAAAATCAAACAGTACTCAAACCTAATCATTCACTAGTTCACGTGTTCAAATGTCTTTCCAACGTTTTTCAGAAGTTGTCCCCACCAACTGACCATGTAGAAAAGTATGCCCAACCTTTATCATCATTGTTCTCTGATACTTGTGTGCTTGATGTTATGAATTTTGAATTGCTAAAGTTCTCATGTTCTTTATGTAAGTCACATTTTTTTTTAAAAAAAAATTCATTGTTAAGTTGAAAATAAATATCCATCGTTTATAAAATTCTTTATTTATTACGAACCTTCATAATGAGAGATTTTATAGTTAGCAAAATTTTGAAAAACCTTTTTAATAGTTTGCTTTTTTTATTCCCCTATGAAAGTGCTATTATAAACAAGTAACAAAATTTTATGAATTTATGTATTTTAGAACCTAAAAATTTTTATAAACTTGTGGCTTTAGAAAACTCTGGATTCAAAAATCTATTCGAATACTTTTCACTAGTCACTAACATGATAAGGAAATTAGCAAAAGAATATGATATTTTGACCCTTCAAAGTTTAAACTAGGTATTTCAAAGGAACCAACATGTACATGGACATAATTATGCCCATTTTCTTTTTCTTGAATCACTAGCCCTCTGCCTGTCTGTGAACAGTAATCATCCCTTTGATATAATTGATAGATTGAGTGATAGAGATTCATTTAATATCTAAGAAATACCAATTTAATAAATCATACAAAATAACAACTAATAGTGGATATAACTCTAATTAGCTATGATTGTTATAAGCTAATATTAAATTTTTTTTTTAATCTCTACAGTTTAATTAAGAAAAAGTTAAAATTATCTTTCCTTTATTATTATTTTAAAAGTTTTATTATTCAACTACTAACTATGAATTATAATATTTTAATTATTTATAAAATAATTTATTTTAAAAGATTATATATAAGTTAAAAAAATTATATGTAGCATATTTTAATATTAAAATATATTGATATATAATAATTAACATTAACAAGAAATAATTATTAAGATTTCATAAATACAAATTAATAGTTATAACATTTTAAGTTTTGAAATTATAATTTATGAGCATATGTGAAAATATATTATTTTATTATATTTTAATTTTAATTTATTTAATTTAATATATAAAATATTAATATTATACTCTTATTAGATATTTTATAAATTAACAATAATTGATAGACATAATTTATGAAATACTCAAAATCAAATCACTATCATTTATCAGCTATCAACTAACAGCTATCAAAATGCTATCAGTTGTATTTATCAGTTATCCCAAATAAATTCTAAATTATTTTATTGAAGACACTAAGTCAAAGGTATTTGATCAAATGTGTATCTCATGGTTCTATAATACTACCATTTAAAGGATTTTGAACTAAAGAATAAACACGACAACTCTTTTTATTATTTTTTTTAAATCATAAGAGAGTCATTATATTGAACTCAATTCAATGAAGAATTTCCTATATATATATATATATATATATATATATATATATATATATAATTACTATTTAAAGGAAAAATAGGTAATCCCATGTGAGTTGTACTAATTAATTTGAATTTGTTGCGGAATCATGTTTATTTTCCTTCTCAAAACCAAGAAAAATTCGGAGTATGATAAACGAATATATGCTGTGCATTGGAGTTGGAGAGAGCGAATTCCACGCAGTCACATGGATTTCCAAAAAGTTAAACAATTTTGAACTTGACCCATTAGAATTATGTTTTGGGAGATAATAATGTGAATTGTGAACTCTTGGAACTTGTGTTTCTATGGTTAAGAATTCCAGGATCCGGAGACTTCACATTCTATTGAGAGAAGAAATATAAGAATCCTGATATCTGTGTAGAGAAAAATGGTATTCTCATTGATATATCAAAATACAAGAGAAAAAGACTTTATATAATATGTACATGAAGCTAATTAGGAAGAAATTAATCACATTAATCTAGGCTACAATTTTGGAAGATTTTAATTTGAATAAAAAACTTAGTAACTAAAATATTTGATTCCTATAATTGCTCCTTATCAACTCACGTAGACACTCCCCCTCGAGTTGGTGCATAGATATCTTTAATACTCAACTTGTCAATTGAGTTGTGAAATTCTATGTGAGAGACAACCTTTGTAAAAATATCTGCTAGTTGGTCTTCTGACATCACAAATGGAAACTGAATTGCGTTGTCTTCTAGCTTTCACTCGATGAAATGTTGATCTACTTCAACATATTTGTTGTAGTCATGTTGAACTGGGTTGTGTGCGATTGCTATTGCTGCCTGATTATCACCAAATAGGTTCATTTTGCCAAGAGATGACCCTATTTCCTCCACTAATCTTTTTAACCAAAGTAGCTCATGCACTTCTTTAGCCATGCCTCTAAACTCAACTCCTGCACTAGATAAAGCAACTACCTTCTGTTTTTTTACTTCTCCAAGTGACCAGATTGCCTCCTACAAATATGAAATAGCTCATTGTAGATTTTCTATCAGTACGTTCCCTACCCAATTTGCATCTGTACAGCCATCAACGCGCAAATGTTGGTTTTTCTTGAACATCAGTCCTCTACCTGGAGAAGACTTCAAGTATCGTAAAATACGAACCATAGCACTCATATGGTCTTCACTAGGAGAATGCACGAATTGACTCGCCAAGCTCACCATATAAGCAATATCAGGCTGTGTGTGGGATAAGTAGATTAGCTTTCCCACAAGGCGTTGATACCGTTCTTTATTGGTAGGGATCTGATTAGGGAACTCTTCTAAACCATGGTTTTGAACAACTGGTGTATCAGTAGGTTTACACTCAAGCATTCTTGTTTCAAACAACAAATCAAGCACATACTTCCGTTAGGATATAAATATGCCTCGTTTTGATTGAGCTACTTCAATCCCCAAAAAATATTTCAACCTTCCAAAATTTTTCATCTCAAATTCAATTGCTAAATGCTCTTGTAATTTAGAGATTTCTTCCTTGTCATTCCCTGTAATTATCATATCATCAACATAGATTATTAGAGTTGTTGCCTTCTCTTGTTGGTGATTCAAGAAAAGCATATGATATGAATTGCTTTGCTTGAAACCATGTGTTCTCATGGCAAGGCTAAACTGACCAAACCATGCTCTAAGGAACAATTTCAAACCATATAATGGCTTTTGTAACTTGTAAACTACCTTTCCTTGTGTCGAAGGAACAAAACCAGGTGGAATGTCCATGTACACCTCTTCTTCAAGATCGTCGTGGAGAAAGGCATTTTTGACATCAAATTGGTGTAGTGGCCAGTCCAAGTTTGCAACAAGAGAGATTAATACCCTCACTGTATTTAATTTTGCTACAGGTAAAAAAGTTTCTTGATAATCTACCCTATATGTTTGAGTATATCCCTTCGCAACAAGCTTTGCTTTATATCTTTCAATTGATCCATCTGCCTTGTGTTTGATAGAGTACACCCATCTACATCCCACGGTTTTCTTTCACTCGGGCAATGACACAAGCGCCCAAGTGTCATTTTTTGTAGCGCTTTCATCTCACTACAAGAAATTTAGTGTTTTGCTACAAAATAATTTGTCATGACACATATTAAATTTATCACTATAAATATATCATGATAAAATTAATTTATCACTAAATTCATCAAAACAACCTCATCTCAACATTTATATTATGACGATTTATATTTTGTCACGATAATATATAGTTTTTGTGACAGATATATTTATCACAATAAAATATATTTATAATGATAAAATTCTTTTTATGGCAAAAAAACTTGTCATAGAATCCATAACCATCATAATGATAAAAAAATTTTTTGGCAAATAACTGTCATAAAATCCATGACCATTTTAACATAACATATTTGATCACACCTCCAACTTATGACTTGATCTCATAGCTTCTACACATATTAGCCATCAATACGGTTTTAGGTGTTAACCAACAATGACGGTTGAAACGGTGTTGATCAAGGTACTTCCTAATGGTCACTCATCTTTGAATTTCTCCATAGTCAGCACGTTTAATTATAGAGTTTTGAAATATAATTGTTCATATCCTTTTAAATATTAATTGATTATCATAATGTCGGCTTTAAATCATTTAATTCATCATTATTGTTTTTATAATGCTTATTAACTATCACAGGACAAACAATTATTAGTTAAAATAAATCTATTAAAAAAGAAGCAATAAAGTAAAAAAATATGAAAAATAAAATTATTTTATTCAAACTCAAAATAATTACAACTTATTCAATTACAAATTCAAAGATGAAATATAGTATTCATCAATTTACAATCTAAAGTCTAATAAAAAATTCAAAACATCACCTTCAAATAATAAGAATATTAATAATTTATTTATTTATCAAAAAAAATAATTTAGTATTAAAAAATTATTAAATATATATTATATTATTTAGCATTCCTAAGAATATACAAAATTTTTTGCTAATAAAAATTAATTTTACATACTTAATTTGTGTTTTAATTTTAATATTGAATGTTATAAAAAAAGAAATTGGTATATTAAAATTTAGCATACGTATATCTTTTTCATTTATTGTGACAAGTTATTTTGAAATAAAAATTATTTATTGCGATAAAATAATTTTATAATAATTAAATATAGTGACAAAAGTCTTATTATACCAAAATTATTTTCTCATTATATATAATTTTCATTTTGGTGCTAAAATTTTAATGAAAATATTTTTATATTAAAATTTGATGCCTTTTTATTTTTATATATTGTGATAAAATATTGTATCACAATAATTTTATATTAATTTATTGACTAATTAAATTTAGCAACAAGAGGACTATTGTGACAAAATCAATTTCTCATTATTTATAATTTCATAGGCACCAAAAAATTGGCCCCATAAATTTGTGATAAAAATTTTTTTGTCATTATATTTCCTTTATATTCATTTATTATGACAAAAACATTTATCAAATTTTTAATTTATTACATGTTAATCAATTTTCACAAGAATTATGATAAATTTTGATTTTGTCATGATAATACTACATATTATGACAATACTAATTTCATCACAAAAGTCTTTGTCATAATAAGCAAAATTTCTTGTAGTGTCTCTTCCTATATCGGTTGGATCCATTTTGGATTCTTCATTGCTTCATTCACTGTATTAGGAACATCATTTGTAGATAATTTATGAACAAATGCCTTGATAGGTTCAAACAATTTGCAAGTTGAGATATGGTTGGCAATTGGGTACTTTGACTTGCTCGTTCCATGATCAGGTGAATAATGGTTCGATGGTTACCCGCAAGCAAAAATAATTTGAGAAGAGTTTAGAGCTTGTACCTCAGGAATATTCACAGCAGATTGGTTTACTTGTGGTATTGTCAAGTTAGGGACATGTTGTTCACTTTCAATCTTCGTAGTTTCTCCATTTTGATCTGCTTTTGCTAGAGCTTGTTCAGTCTCTGATTCGACATACTTAGCATTTTCAATTTTTGCTCTTTGGTTTATCCATAATGTCATTAGTTCTCTATTTGGTTTATCCATAATGTCATTAGTTCTCTAACACCATTTGAATTTTCTTGAAAGCCTGGCCAATTTTCCCAATGTTGCTTTTCACTCATCATCTCCCCTTGAAGAGAAGAGTGGGAAGATTGAGAAGTGAAGAAATTCTCTGATTCAATAATAAAGGTGACATCCATGGTAGTATAGAGTTGCCTTGTAGTTGGGTCATAACATCAGTATCCTTTCTTGTGACCTGTATAGCCAAGAAAAACACAACAGCCAATACATAGATCCAATCTTATTCTTTGATTCCTATGTATATGAACATATGTAACACAACCAAACCTTTTTAGAGGAGGCATTAGAGCTAATGGTAATGTTACATGTTGTGAGAGAACTTGAAGAGGGATTTTGTAGTTCAAGACTCGTTATGGCATATGGTTCATCGAGTATACAACAGTCACTACGACATTGCCCAAAAACTTTTAGGTACATGAGCAGCAATCAAGAGAGCTCAAGTGATTTCCAAGATGTGTTTTTCTTACGCTCTACAACCCTGTTTTGCTGTGGTGTTTGAGAACAAGAGTTCTCATGATACAAACCATGTTCCTGACAGAATTTGTGAAATTGTACATTATCATATTCCCTGCCATTATCTGATTGAAGAATCTGAAGTTTAGGGGAAAATTGTGCTCGAATCATATTATGAAACGATCGAAAAATTTTACATACTTCATGTTTATTCTTCAACACATAAAGCCAAGTCATTCGTGTACAATCATCAACAAAGGTTACAAACCAATGAACGCCAGAGGAAATAGTAACAGGCGTAGGGCCCTAAATATCATAATGAACAATAAAAAAGGAGTGTCGCATTTATTCAAATTGATTGGATAAGGTACACGATGAATCTTAGCTTGAATATAAGCTTTTCACTTAAAGTTCGACTCATTAAACTCTGCAAATAAATCTGGAAATAAACATCTCAAATATCGAAATGAAGGATGCCCCAACTGATTATGCCATAACCAAATCTTTTGTTCTTTAACACCTGTAGAATCCAAATTATTTGCTCTGCCATAACTGAAATCATCCATGTAATACAACCCTTCCCTTTTAGTACCACGACTAATAATCTCCTTGGTGAGAATATCCTGAAACAGACACAAGCGAGGATACATTAGAGCACAACAATCCAATTCCTCATCCTACAGACAACAATTTTATTGGAAAGTGATGGAACTAGTAGTGTATTTAGTAATGAAAAAGAATGAGAAAGAGCAACTATTCCAACCCCTGTCACTGGATATGTTACTCCATTAGCATTGGCAATGCATATCCGCTTCAGTTGGGTGGTTTCGAAGAAGTCACAAGGATCAAATGTCATGTGGTCTGTTGTTCCAGAGTCAAGGATCCAACCATCATCCTTTTAAGTTTTCAAGCAAGAAAAAGCATAACCCTGGTTACTTGAATCGTTTTAAGTAATCTGTTCATTAGTCGAGATAGAAGATTCTTATTGTGGTGCAAGAGATAGTTGAGGCTCTATGCTCATAAGAGCTGGACCAGGTTGGGCACCTCGACTTGCTTTATGTTTTTTCTTTACCCACCAATCTGGATAATCGTGTAATTTGAAGCATGTTTCTTTAATGTGTTTTGTATTCCCATAATGTGTGCAACCATCTTCTTCCCCTTGTGACTTAGGCTTTCCATTTGATGGTGTGTGAAATGATAGTTGTTGTTTAGGTTTTTGTCCTCCCTTTGAAAGCATAGCACCACCAGACATGGTAACTTCATTTTTCATCATCACGAATTGCCTTTTTGTCCTCCCTTTGAAAGCATAGCACCACCAGACATGGAAACTTCATTTTTCATCGTCACGAATTGCCTCAAATCCTCTCTTCGGACTTGTGCATAAGCTTATTCCACTATTGGAAATGGTTGTATTTGAAGCACATCTACTCGGATCTTGTCAAATCGATCATTAAGTCCATCTAAGAAGGAATACACTATATCCTGATTCGGTCGACGAAAATCCATTTCCCTCCACAAGCCTTGCAGATTGTTGTAGTATGTCTCGATAGATCCTCCTCCTTGTTTGAGTCTAGTTACCTTTCTTTTGAGATCATATACTTGTGATGTATCACTGCCGTCAAAGTACGTTGTAGCAATATTATTCCAAATATCCTTAGCGGTTAAGAATCTGATAAAGTGACTGACTAATTTTGGATCCATAGAATTGATTAGCCATCCCTTTACCCCCACGTTTTTGGTTCTCCATTTTCTGAATTGAAGATTTGTTTGAAGAGGTTGTGGAAGATCTCCATTCATGCATCCCAACTTGTCTTTGCCTGAGATATACATCTCGGCAATTTGGGACCACAATGTATAATTGGTACCATCTAACTTGATTCTAATCTGTGTAGAAGGTTCATGACTTGCTAGTTCTAGGTTTGATTTTGGTTCAATAATTGTATCATTCTTATTGTAAGATCTGTGAGAATTGAATTTTTATCCCTCGTGTTTTTTCACCTCAGTGGGAGGTGTTTCCATTTTCCTTATATTATTTTTCCAAAAATTCTATAGCTTATATTATTTTTCCAAAAATTCTATAGCCCTAGAATCTCTGCTGTGATATCATGTTGTGTAGAGAAAAATAGTATTCTCATTGATATATCAAAAATACAATAGAATATGAGTTTATATATTCTGTACATGAAGCTAATTAGGAAGAAATTAATCACACTAATCTAGACTATAATCTTGAAAAATTTTAATTTGAATAAAAAACTAACTTCGTAACTAGAATATTTGATTCCTGTAATTGCTCCTCAACAACTCATGTCAATAATATCCACATCCTATTTGCAGAATTTTTGTTTCCAAATGATTGGGAAATTTTTTGGTTAGCTTTTGCATTCATAAAAAATTAAGATATTGATAGAGGTGATAGTTTCGTACTTGAACTAAAAACTTGATATGAAAATAATTTGATTTAATTTAAATTTGAGTTAATTCAAATTTTACTTGACCTAAGAATCATTTTGATTTTACCTAACTTCAACGTGATGCATGAATAGATGTGATAAATAGGTCAGATCAGATCATTTTATATC
The DNA here is from genome assembly GCA_949677035.1 of Omphalea diandra. Taxonomy (NCBI): domain Eukaryota; kingdom Viridiplantae; phylum Streptophyta; class Magnoliopsida; order Malpighiales; family Euphorbiaceae; genus Omphalea; species Omphalea diandra. The sequence goes on along the minus strand of CATIWR010315026.1, from coordinate 30,194 downwards.
TTTTTTTTGTTGAGATATTTTTGAATCGGATCAGGTTAAATTTGGATAACTTGAATTTCAAACAAGTTTGGATCACTCATCAAATTTGCATATAGAAAGAATTTCGGATTGAATTTATAGCTTATCCTTAAAAATAATATTTTGAATCGAATCATTTATTGTTTAATTTTTTAAAATATCCATTTGAATTCTTTATTATTTATACAATTTTTTCTCATTATTTTTTAAGAAAAACTATATTTTTCTTTAAAAATTATTTTTTAATCAAATAAATTTTATATAAAACAAAATTTCAACTAATACATAAAGCATACAATGTACGACGACAAAAACTCACTCATTGTAAAAAATTTTTTGTATTGTGATAAAAATTTGTATGATAAAATTAATTTTTTTTGTTAATATTTAATTTTATGGTGATAAAAATCAAATTAGCCCAATTATTATTAAGATAAGTAAACATTTGATAAAAATTTTTATGTCAAAATTTTTATTATAATAAATGAGTATATAAGATAAATTATAACATAAACCTTTTTCTCATAATATTTTATTATAATATCTTGGTGTCAAATTTCTAGTGCCCATTGAATTATATATAAGAAAAACAAAACATTATCACATTAATATTTTAATCATTATATTTAATTATGTAGAAAATTATGGTAAAATTATTTTTATCATAATAAATAACTTTTATTTTATAAAATAACTTGTTACAAAAATATAATAAATTATAGTTTAGGTACATGAAAAGGAAAAATAGAATTAAAGGTAAGTTTATTAAAAATATAAAATATTACTATATATTTAAATAAAATAAAAATAAATTTAATTAAATAATCTAATCATTTTAAACAATAATTTTTTTTTACTTTAATTCTTCTATCTTATATATTTTATTGAATAAAATTTATCTTTTTTCTTTATATTATCATCGTGTCAATTAAATTAGGTCATATATTAATCAATTCATATCAATCTTGATTGGACCCATAAAATTGAACCAAACTCAATTTGATCTAAAAATTTTCAAATCATTTAGATTTGTCCAAGTTTACATTACTTTTTTTTTAGTTGATTCAAATTAAATTTTTAGATTGGATCAAAATTATCACCTCTATCCATGAGTTTAATTAATTCAATTTAAAATTATTTTAAATAATTAAAATTTATTTAAAAATTAAATAACATTTCTTTATTTTAAAATGTCAAAAATCAAGAGTGATCCGATCTGAAATCTAAAAATAAGTTGAATTTTTTTTATGTATCACATCTACATGCCTTGACTCGATCGTGACTCTAAGTGATTTAATTTGAATTGCAACTCAAAATGATTCAATCTGAATTTGTCTAATATTTGATCAAATCCAAAAATATTCTGATCTAATTCGAATTAATTTGATTTGATCCATTTACTATGAATAAATATACTTCAATAAAAATTCATGCATTGAAAATAACTTTACTTAAAATTAACTTCAAGAATCGAATTCAAATAATTAATGAAAAACAAACTTTAATAACGATTTAGATTTACCCTTAGAACTAACGTTTATATTTCTACTTGTTAAATAATTATAGCTGATTTATATATTATACTTCACCTGCTTAGCTTTCATTTTCGGAACCTTCATATAATCTGTTAATTTCTCTCACTTTAACAATTAGGTTTTAGAATTGTAATTGAGTTTCTAACACAGTATCAAAGAATAGTCTCAATGTGTTTTTCACATTGAAATTGAGTTTTTAATATGATATCATAGAATAATTTCAATATATTTCTCATATTGAAATTGAATTTTTAACATGGTACCAGAGCATAATCTAAGTGCATTTCTCACAAATTAGCATATGTTTTACTATAGATTTAAAAAGAAAATGAATTTTTACTAAATAGTTATTGAGGTTTATCTCTTAAAGTGAGTAGATTTTGGCCAAACTGAAATGATTCATTGTTTCGATTTATTTTTTTAAGCAAATTCATTCGGTTTAATTTATTTTTAAGGAAATTTAATTTTGTTGATTCACTATTTTTTGATAGAAAATATAAAAATCAAACTGACCGATCAAAACATATATATTGAAATGTGAAGGTTCAATACCCAAATTTAAGATTTGAGAAGCACTCCAGAAGTAAAATAAAATTTTGAAGATCATGGATTTTGTAAACGAAAGTCAACTTTAGTTCGTATCCGGACCTTATAAATTCAAAACTAAAATTTAGATATTAAAATAACTCTGAAAAATATTTATATCAGTTGAAAAACTGAAGAACTGGATTAAAAATTTTAATTTGATTGGATTCAATTCAATCTTTTTCTTTATTTCAAATGTTCCTTTTTTTATTTAACCAGATTTGCTAAATCCTATTCAAGACTATGGTATTATAACTTAAAAATGAATCAAAAAGGAAATTCAAGATTTCTTAAGGTATTTATATGAATCTTGCAGGGGAAAAAAAAAAGAAAAGAAAACTAATTATGGGTTACAATGGGAACCAAATATCGTATGTAATGCAATCTATAGAGTTTTATAAATTAAAAATCATTGAATTAAATTTTAAATAAAAGCATGTATGGGTGTAAGTTAACTGGTTAAGTACATTTGTTGCATAGGTAAAGATTCGTCCTTACTCCCCAAAATTTTTTTTTTAAAAAAATATGAAGAAAGTTATTTAATACTGAGGAAATGGACAATATCATTCCAATTATATTGGTTGAGAACTGCGGGAAACATGCCATGACCCCATTGTCACAAAAGTATGACACTGATAATATTTGATGTAGCAATTTGATAGTATAAAATTCATACAATCTGATAAAATAAACAAAAGTTTTTTCAGAGAAAATACCATTATATTAAACATGAAATGCACAAAGAGGAGTCCCTTTAAATAATAAAAAGTTTTAAATTATATTTTTTAGTAGAATATTTAAACTTTTTCATGTGAAATGTGTATTATTTATTTTTTGATATTATAATAAGAGTATCCTCATATCCACTTATATGTCAATTGAGATTGAATCCCTCTCTGAATCTTAAGGATATATCCCCATATCCAGATCGGTGTAATATATTTTTATCTATTAACTCTAACAAATTCAAAAAATTAAAGAGGGAGTAAACACCAATAATTAGTTTTCCTCTTTAAACAGATAGTTGGCATTGAAAGTGAATTTTCAACACTTCGTAACCAAATTGTATACTTCCACAAATATGACGGTTTCATCTTCACGTGAGGAAGGCAAAGGACAAAGAACAAGTATAGGTAATATATTATATATAGTTGGTGTTGATAAAATTGTATTATTGGATGGACCAAATGGACTTTGGAAATTCTGAAAGCTACTTGTCCCACTGTCTAGGATTGATTGTGTACAGTCACTACATAACCAAAATTTAAAATTTTGAATAGAAGCTTAATATCAAGGACCTGCCATAAATCAACAAGAATGCATGATTCAAAATTTTCATTATTATATGTTGCTTGTGAACTTAAAGCTTTGATTAACCCCAAAAACTGTTAGACTAAAGTGTTTGTACTTCGGTAATTTGAGTTTTAAATCTTGGAGGCAACTACAAAAATATATATATATATATATCTTCTAAATTATTAATTAATTATGAGGTGTACATTCTAAGCTACTTTTTTTTTAAAAAAAAAATATTTCAAACTCTAAAATTATAAAGTCAAATATATTGTGATATGGTAAAAAAGTTATGGGTTTTATTTTTTACAGAATAAAAATATATTATTTACATCGATCTAATGAATTCATAAAAAAAAAAATTATATTTTTCTAATCTCTCAATGAATTTAAATTAATATAATCTCACTGCTTGACTCACACGTCTCTGCTCAAGGACATTGAACCATCGGCAGTGTATTCTCTAGCTATTATTTGCTGTACAAGACTTCAACCCACTCGAGTTGCGGTCCAACTTCCAAGTCTACTAAAGCACCAAATCAACAAAACAGCAACCAAGTCCAGTGACATGCAGCTAAGTAATTCTATGTAACATCAAAGACTGGGTCATCTTACAGATTTTTGTCAAAGAATCGGGATAACTATATTTGAGCTGTTTAATTAAATTTAATAATTTTGTTTAAAGAAACGATTTTTAAGTAAGTAATTGAGGTGGGAAGTAAAAGAAAAAGATTCCCGAAACTGTGTTTCCACTACAAGCAAGAGGGGTGAGGTAAGGCGTGGGGGAAGGGAACGAATTTCTAGAGAAATATATAGAAGTGTGTGTGTCTCATGGTTTAGCTGGTCGACAAATGAAGCGGTATCAGTCTTCTCTTGTCTTTGTATTTGTACTGTAATTATTTCATATCAACTCTGCAAGTCTTTTTATGGGTCCACTCTCTCAGCCACTCAGCTCTCACGGACGGCATTCCCTTTTTCTTTTTATATTAATTACGTATATTTTTCTGTCTCTCAATCACTCTGGCCTTTAAAACAATTATAGCATAATCATTTTAACCTCATCAAATCTTACTGCTGGCTGTAAAGGCCAGTCACTTTATTTTTCTCCCTCTCTGTCCTACACATATATTTTTCTCCCTCTCTGTCCTACACATCAAGTCCACTTTCATACTAATCTTTGATAACCCCTTTTCATCTACTTTTCTTCAAATTAATGTAAAGCTTCATCTCTCTCTCTCTCTCTATATATATATATACACACACACACTTTATTACATATGTTAAGAGAAAGATCTATTGATCTAAAAAAATTCAAACTTTACGAGTTTTAATTATTATGTCTAATTCTTTAAATTTTGATCAATTTAATTAAATTTATAAATTTTTTTAACAATGATGTCTAATTCAAAAGATTGGTCAAAATTGAATGACGTGTCATATGATGACCAACTTGAGAATTAAACACAATTACTAAAAGATTTGCAAATTTGATTAAATTAACCAAAATTTACAATTAAATATAATGATCAAAACTAGTAAATGTTTGGATTTTTAAGATCAATAAACCTAAGAGAAAATTTATATGGAGGCTAAAAAATTTACAAATGAAAGATTTGCATTTGATAGATTGATTAATAACTCTAATTATTAAGTTAATGAACAAATTCACTCACTAAATATTAAGTTAGCGAAGTTATATATTGATGCTAAGCTAATATATTAGTCATTTAGCTTTATATCCTCTATTTTCTTTTTAATGTATCGAAAATTCTTAACAATAAAATGGACTATTAGAGTTTGAACTTTTAATTTTCTACCTTAGAAGACAAACATTTAGACAACTAGTCTAATGATGCCCTATACCCTTTATTCCATATATATATATATATATATAGACGTACGTGGTGGTGGTCCAGTTTGAGTCTATGGCTGACTGACTTTCAGAGAGTTGAGCCGTGTAAGATAAGGAGAGAAAGAGAGATAGAAAGAAATATTCTATCTATAGTTAGCAGTGTCTTTTTGTTTGGCGTATTTGTCTTGGCTTCAAGCAAAAAGAAAAACATGAGTTTGAATTAAGGTAAGAGGTGAGAATTATGGAATTGGAGACAAGTCTAAATTGGAATTCTTTGTTTTGAAAGGGGAAGAAAAATAAATTCTTGAAAGATTTTGTTGGAATTATGTTGATAATCTGTTCTTGAATAGCTCTTTCTTTTTTTTTTTTCTTGGTTAATTTTGTAGGTATTGCTCAACTCTACCCTCTTCTTCTCCTTCAGCTAGTTTTAGTACAAAAAACCAGTTCTACTCTCAACTTCTTCAACTTCACTACCAACTAAACAGAAAAATGATGTCTGAAGATGGGTTTTCTCTTCCCTCTGCAATTAGAGGTTTTGTTCAAGAACCGACTCCAACTCCAGCTCCTAACCCTAACCCTACTACAAATCCAGTGAAGAAGAAGAGAAATTTACCAGGAACACCAGGCAAGCATGATATTTATCTTTTTTTGATTTTATCAGCTTGGTTTCTTAATGGGTTTTTTATTTATGTATTGATATTCATTCACTTTATGCAGATCCAGAAGCAGAAGTTATAGCTTTATCACCAAAATCTCTCATGGCGACTAACCGATTTATTTGTGAAATCTGCAACAAAGGATTTCAAAGAGATCAGAACCTTCAACTCCACAGAAGAGGACATAATCTTCCATGGAAGCTGAAGCAAAGATCGATGAAAGAAGTTCGAAAGAAGGTTTACATATGCCCTGAAAAGAGTTGTGTGCACCATGATGCATCAAGAGCCCTAGGTGATCTTACGGGAATAAAGAAACATTATAGCAGAAAACATGGAGAAAAGAAGTGGAAGTGTGAGAAATGTTCAAAGAAATATGCAGTTCAATCAGATTGGAAAGCTCATAGCAAGATCTGTGGCACCAGAGAGTACAGATGTGACTGTGGAACCCTCTTCTCCAGGTATCCCATGTATATGGATATAAAGCTTCTGTTTGCTAATATCTATCTCTTTCTCGATCTTTGTTTGGTTCGTCAAATATTCTTCACTTTATATGATTAGTTTGTTGAAGAATTCAATGTTCACAGCAGCTGGTAGCAAGACTTCAATGGGATTTTTATTATATAATATTTATGTGAGGTTAGACCACAAGGGAGCAGTTGAAGTTTATATCTATAAATATACTTTAAATTGTTGAAATGAGACTTTTGTTTTGTGTGTGTCAAACAGGAAGGATAGCTTTATCACCCACAGAGCCTTTTGTGATGCTTTGGCACAAGAAAGTGCACGATTCACTTCAGTTCCAGCAGCTATAAATTCAAACTTCAGAAATGATTTGATCAATGGAGCTAATAACACTAATAATTTTCATCAACCCAGTTCTGGAATATCTCAATTTTCTTCTATGTTTAGGCCAGAGTTTGCCACTACTGGATCCGAGCTGGTGGGTGATCTTATTGTTGATGGGCGGAAGCCAAGGCTTCCAATATGGCTAGATCATGCCAATCCTCAATTGAGCCCAATTGGAATTGCAAGTAATAATAGTTCTACTGGTTTCTTGCCTGAGTTGGTTCAAACACCACCGATGAATATGTTTGGTTCAGCATCATCACAAGCTCATCAGTGTCTTCATAAGTACCAACAAGAAGCCCCGTTTAGCAGCAATAATAATAATAATAATAATAATAATATCTCTATATCAGCGTTGCCAACAGGACTAAAAGAGGAAGGAGGCAACAAAAGAGATATATCTGAGTCTATAGCTTCTCTGTATTCAACTAATCAACAACAACAACAACAAAGAAGCTCTTCATCATCAGCAGCAGCTCACATGTCAGCTACTGCACTCTTGCAAAAAGCAGCTCAAATGGGATCAACAAGGAGCAATAATAATCCACCAGCAATGTTCAGTACTACAACCAACTTCAATTCTTACGATGACCAGAGCAAAAAAGCTGAAACCCTCACGTTCCTGAGCAGCAGGCACCCAATGAGTCACGCTGAGAATTTGAATGAACTGATGATCAATTCTCTATCTCCTTCAAATACAAGCATGAGCACCAAGAACTTGAAATACCATTTAATGATGCAAGGAAATGGGAAGAACAATAATGGGAATTCAAGTGAACTAGTGGAGGCAAGTTTAACAAGAGACTTTCTTGGTGTAGGAGGTGAAGCAAGCAGACCATTCTTGCAACAAGAGCTAGCAGCAAAGTTTGCTTCAATAGGTTCCGCCCTGGACTCGACCCAGTATGGCTCTGGACAACGCCAATGAGTATTTGAAAACCTGAAGGTAAGTATCTCTAAAGTTGAGAGATTGTGAGCTGATACTTCAATCGGGACAAAAATTTTCTTAAGAAAAAACCAGAAAGTAAGATTCTTATTGTACTATACAGACATGAATTATGGTGAAGCAAAGCTAGCTAACTATTCTAGTAAATTATTATAGTACATAAATTGAGAAATTAAGTAAAGTATATATCAGGCGAAACAAAACAAAACTAGTAAAGGCTGTGTAGTGAGTTACACCGCCAAGAAGCAGTCAAGTGAACTCGGGCGAGTGAGAGAGGGATACTTGTGAGAAGTGAGTGGTGGTCAGGAGTGTGGGGGCCACTGCATGTTGGAAGAGACTTAACAGAAACAGACAGATATTGCAATCAAGCAAATGGTTTTTGGGACCCTTTATGCATGTTATGCTTTTTTTTTTTTTTAGTTATTGTTTTTTTTTTTCAATTTAATTTTGAAAAGGTTGACATTAATTAAGTACTGTTACAGTTAGTTAGACTTGTCACAGCTGCCAGCCACACTCTACTGTGATGGCTGTGCCAGTTTTCAACAATGAATCGGTTGAATGTGTTTCATGCATGGATTCATATTGCACTAGCATTCTAGCATTCACCTTTTAGGGTTTCTGTTGCATTCATTAATCCCATACTTAATTATATCCCCAATTTTTTTTTTTTTTTTTTGGTTTAAGCTGCATATATCATGTGCTGGATGTTGCCTTTTGATGAACTACTTTATCTGTGATCTATCCTTTCTAATATGAGATTCCATGAATAGAATTAATGTCATAGGTATACAATAAAGGATGAATCTTATATATATATATATTTAAATTTTTTATTACGGGGCTAAATGAGGAAAATCAAATTGAAGACAGTACTTCCCACACCCCCTGAAGAGAACGAAGACTTTTTTCTGAGCATCAGAAAAAAAAAAAATTATATTGCTGAAATTTGAATTTTGATGTGTGAAAAGCACAATTAGTTTATATTACACTAGATTAGCTGAATGTGATATATATATATATAACTTTTGTGTTGACATAATTATCATTATTATGCAGTTTCAATGTTTATATATGAAACACTACAAAAATCTGTCAGCTTAGTGATGAAATTTTTTTTTGTTAAGCAGACAGATTTTTGTAGTGTTTCATATATAAACATTAAAATCTGTCGCTGAAGAGACAAATTTCATTGCTAAAACTACTTAGTGACGGAATGAAGTTTGTTGCTAGATTGGTTGTTGCCAAGGTTTAACAACGGAAATTTAGTTTGTAGCTAAGATCAGTGAGGGAATAGCGATACAAAACTTTCCCTCTCTAAGAATGGCAACGGAAATTTCCATCGATGTTGCCTCGCTAACTTTAGCGACAAAAATTTTCATTTCTATTATATTGCTAATGTGACAGATTTCCACAGCTATTCCATCGCAATTCCATCGCTAGAATTTATTTAATATTTTTTTATTAAAAATTTTATATTATTATTTTCTATGTGTATTTATATTTGAAATTGTATTGAAAATCAATATTGAAAGGAATATAATATATAAAAAATATTTATTTTTTAAAAATTAAAATAATTGTATTGTGTGTGTGTGTGTGTCTATATATATATATATATATATATATATATATATACCTAATCATGTTCGTCTTGATCACCTGACTCCCTAAAATACTCGTCCTCTGGATACGAATGCGGTACTAGCAGAATTTGACATTGCATGTTAGCTAATATAGAAGTAACATTTACTACATGGTAGTAAACTGTTGATCAAACTCATGTTGAAACTGAGTTTGAAGCTCATCTTGAAACTCTTCCCAAAGCTCGCCTCGAAACTCTTCCATAAACTCGCCTCGAAGCTCTTTTCAAACCTCGTTTCATACCTACATCCTAATGCACGACACCAATTATAGATCTGGAGTTATATGTGATGTGGTTGAAAAAGAGATGACGTAAGAAGGGAGACGACTAAATGTAGCATTGGAGCCAAGTCCGTACACTCTGCTCTTCTTGAATCCTCCAACAACATCCATGTCCACCTAGTTAATGTTGATGGCTTGAGTTTTTATAGAACCCTCTATTATTTGTGAAGTAGCGTCAGCAATGTGATTCTCCACCTTAGTCTAATAACTATGAATAATGATTATGAATGATAATTGAAGTTATTATAATAATAATTTTTTGAAAATAAAAAATAGTGCATTGGTTTTTTTTAACTTACTTTGATGTCTAATGATTTTTTATCAGCAAACTGATTGTCACTCTTCTTGATATGTGTCTTCTTGAAAATCTCATAATTTATGACTGAACGTTTCAGTTCTTTCTCCTAAAATAAAATTTATTACTTTAGTCAAAACATTTCATAATTAAATAGAAAAGATAAGTAAATAAACTAAACAAATCCATGAAGTGCTCAAGGAATAATATAGAACCAGCTGTATGGCGAGACAGATCAATACCAACATCAATGGGCTCTGTGCATATGTTCTTGGAAGCTTGGGCAAAACGAGCTTAAAATTTTAGTGTATCTCATTTTTGCTTCCACAAATTTCAAATATCTTTGAAGACTCATTATGATGTATTACCATGTCCCTAATCGGTTAAAGTATCTGAATACCACCTAGCCACTGAATGCTTTGATGCAATCATAATCATGGTCTCCATGATGAAATCCTAAAAAACATATTTCTCAAAAAATAAAATATGAGCACATAAATTAAAATTGTATTAAGAAAAAAATTGAAATTGTACTTTGAACTCCTCCTAGTAGAAATTCTTGGTCATCATCTTTTAAGTATAGCTTTTAGGGTCTAAATACTCCTTGTAAATTGAGGAAATATGACTAAAACATAGGTTTCCTAGGATTAAATACAAAAAAAAAAAAAAAACCCAGTTACATTATATATATATATATATATATATCTTATTAGAAGATTATAATAACATACCTTGTTCTAATGACCTATATCATTAGTCGATGAGATGATGAAGGATCAGCTACAGATGCAGTATAGTATCATAGGCAGACGACTCTACAGGTGCAGCGAGTGGTGAAAAAGGTGATGAAGGCAAAGAATACGTAGGTGATGTTGCAACTGGTGGAGCCAGAGATGATGAAATGGGTTGATCAAGCAGTGGTACCTAAGATGACAAAGAAAAAGGCCTATCATGTTGGCCTCGACTAGTACCTCATGTAGTACCTCGACCTGATGAACTCCCACGATATCTATCATTCCCTTACATCCTTTAAAATATATAAATATCAATATCACATTAATCTGCACATATTTCAATATGCATATGGAGAACAATATCATACTAACAAAATTCATACTTATGTCTCGGGTTTATTCAGACAATGCATTTTCAAATTGTCCTATGAGATAATTTAGTGAATTACTCACACTTAATGTGAGTAATTCACTAAATCAATTTCCAAGGCTTAACTTTATTAGTCTAACAAAATTTTGACAGAGTTCTTGCATAACTATAACCTACCAAACCTCAATATAATGTATATAATTGATGTCCTTGTAAAAAAAAAACACTTCTAATATTTCTTTAATCATAACTCCCAATACTATGGAAAAATCTGCATGAAAAGAAATTTCTAACACAATCATTCATCACAAATCAATACCATAACTCATCATTCTTCATCAACAATTTTATAAATTTATACAAATTAAAGTATATTATATAACAATAATTAAATGAACATCACATTCCATAATTAAGAATAATATAACATAAAATTAAAACTTAATTTCTAATTAATATATCAAATAAATATATTTATAGTAAAATTAATTCCTTAATTACTAATAAATTCCTCATAATTCATAACTTGCTAATTAAATAAATAGATTAATTAATTATTTCTAAAATTAATCCTTAATAATTACTTTTAAATTCTCTAATTAATAGTAAAATAATATCATGAATATTAATTTATAATGTCTTAATTATTGTCTTATTTCCTAATAAATCTATTAAATAATATAATATATTACAAATTAATTTCACAATTAATAATAAATTCCTAACCTTTTCTAACTATCAAATTTATCACAAAAAATAATAACAATACTTAATGTCTAAATTTCTAATTAATTATATTTTTATTCATTAACTCATATTCTTATAATTAATTACAAATTTAATAATTTATTCCTAATTTTCTAATTCTTTTCAAATTTAAAACTTCATTTATTAGTTTCTATTCATTATAAATTTAATCACAATAATTAATTTTCTAATAAATTAATTATTTAATTAATGACATAATTTTTTAATAAATTATTTTTTAATTAATCAAATAATTTTTTAATCATTTACTATTTCAAATATTCAAATATTTTTAGAAATTCATTATAATTTTCTCTAAAAATTGAAAATATGTCACTCAATAAAACTGCCTAATTTATTTCACATATTTTCAATATTTCAATTAATTATCACATAATTAACAATTAAAAATTTATATATAATAACCCCAAACATAAATTTCTATTCCTAATTTTCACATAATTTGCAACAAAACCTATTTAGCTAAACTAAATAAGATAATGAAAATAAATAAATTTTCAAATATCAATATTTCATATTTCAAATTTAACATTATTTACAGAAAAATATATTTCATAAATTAATAATTTCAACATAATTTACAAAAGAAATATCATATTTCATAATTTCAACATAATTTCATATAATTTATTACACACAATTTAAAAATAAAACACAATTTCAATAAAACTAATTAAATAATATACAAAAATAATAAAATTTCCTAAGTCAAAATTAATGAAACATTCTACAAAAAAATTAAAATCAACACATGGCTTTTAAATCTTTAAGAATCTAGATAGAGCCCAAACTGAACCCAACCAACCCACACCAAATTGAACCAAAAATAAAAAAAAAAAATGGAAAAAAGGAAAAGAGGGTAGCTAGACGAGGAGGAGATGGCGGTGGCTAGATGTCCTGTTGGCGATAGGATGAGGTGCAACTGTGGGTGGGAGGGGGAAAGTAAAAGGAGAAAAAAAAAAAGGCAGAAAGAAAAAGAAAAGAGAAGAAAGGGGGAGGGGGAGGGTGGCTTCTTTAAAGCAACCCTAATAGGCTTGCAATGAATTAGGTTGTCGCAAGCCTAGCGACAACCCAACCAGTTGCGAGGCTAGAGAGCCTAACAAGGCTCTCCAACTTAGAGACAAGCCAAGCCGTTGCTAACTTGGGACAGACCGAACCGTTGCTAAGCTTGCGACAGACCTGGCTATCGCAAGCCTAGAGAGCCAGGCTAGGCTTCTAAGCTTGCAACGGACTGGGTTGTCGCTAGTATTTTTAATTAATTTGAAATAATTATTTTTAAATATTATTAAATTAATATTATAATATTTTAAATTCATTACAACATTGTTTATGATTATATAATGTTAAACCTAATCATTAATTGTTAATATACTATCAATATATTAATATATATATTCTTAATATTAAATATTATATTATTATAATATAATATTTATCTAATATATACACATTATTTATATACGTATTCTTAAGATATATTAATTTTCTTAATTTAATATTTTCCTTAATATTATATTTACACTATTATATTTATATATTTTTCATATTATATTATAATTGAATCTATTAATTTAATCATTTAATATTATTAAGTTTCTTAACCTTATTAGGATCGAACTGTAATAGAGCCAAGTTGAACGACTTTGTAAATATGTAACCGATTAGATTTATGAGAATTCGACTCTCTCGATATATGAGTAGCTCGAGCTTGACTAGATTAATCTTAAGTAGTTTGTAAGTTGTCTTAGTTCATTTACACTCATATATTTAATATTATCTATTTTATATTATATTATTTAAATATTTATATGATAATTTAATATTATTATATTGTTTAATATTAGTTATATATAATTTAATTTTAGAATATTTTTATAATATTTATAAAATTATTTAATATAATAAATTTTAATTATTTTTATATTTTATTTTTTAGCTATGAAATTCCGTCATTAGCTAGTGATGAAAATCATTTCGTCGCTAACTAGCAATGGAGATCTTCCCTCGCTAGATTAGTGACTGAAATTCTGTCGCTATTTAGCAATGGAATGGCCGTTGCTCGCTTTAGCTATAAAAATTTTTGTGACTAGTCAATCAACAAGATATTAGCACCATCTTACCTATAAATTTAGCCCGTCACTAATTTTTGAGTTTCCATAACTAAACTATCGGTAATCCATATCTAGTTAACTACAAAAAATTTTTGTCGCTAAATCTGTTGCTATTTCAATTGATTTTTATAGTGAAATAAACAGTTGTGAATTTAATTGACTATAGATTAAGATTGCAGAAATTTTCATGATAGAATACATTTTGACAATGAAAACACTTTTTTTTTTTGAGATTGAAAGAAAATAATAATCAATAATGAATACCAATTCCAAAATGACTAATATATTATAAAAAGTTAAAAAAAAAAAAAACTTTGCTATGTATATATATATGTACACACTCAATCAATGTATGACTAGCATTTAATAAAAAGGTATAAGATATAGTATTTGAATATGAGTAATTATGAATATAATAGTTATTTTGTTTATGCAATTATAGACAATTTTTTTTTTTTTTTTTATTGGCTTGGTGCAAAGTTTCTTTGTTGTACCCAATATATTAAATATTATAATCCACTGTAAATATTATTAACATAAAAATATGTTGAATTTAATTTGAAAATGATGATATATACTTATCACAGAAATATAACTATAATAACATAATATTAAACTTAGCATAATAGCAATATGTACATTTTATCAATGACTATATTAAGTCATTGCTAATATCTAAAGTTTTAAACGAACTGAATTGGCTACTCAAACGTCAAGTTGATCGCTCTAATAAAGCTCTTGAAAATCAACCCCATAATGGGATGATACAACCTCATATAATAGAAATCATAAAAGAAGAAATATAAATTTTTGTTAGAGTTAAAAAATATAAATATGAAAAAATAAATATACTGTATTTGTTAAGAACAAAAAAAAAAGATGAAATATGAAAGAAAATAATAAGATAATAAGACTACCGTCAACTAAAATTTCAATGATAGCTCAAAATAATAAAAAATGAGAGAAATTTTGAAGCAGAGAAAGAGGGTAAAGCAGAGAATTTCAAAGTCTTAATATTGAAAATACTTGCCTATTTTTGATGTAGGCAATAATCTTATATATCAAGCCAACAGTGTAATAACACATAATAATTTAAATATTTTTGTACATTTTTAAATATAAAACATTTATTTTTTTACATTCACATGTACCTCTATGGATGCTATCTCGTCCAAATTCAAGCATATAAACTTATATTCAAAAGCAAAAACTAAAAAAAAAAATGCAAATGAAAATATACGAAATGTATAGAAAAAACTGTAATCAAGGATACAATCTCGTCGAACAAAAACTCCAATTCGACTTGAACCAGATTGAGGATGTTATCTCATTCAAAATTCTCCTAATAACTGTAAGAGAAATAATCTCTTCTGCCAGAAGAGGAAGACTGTGAATACCTACTTGCAAAGTTGATGAGCAAAAAGGCAAATGGAGTTTGTCATCAGCTCTAATGGGAGCAAGGTCGGCCACGACGGTAACAACCCTCCTCAACACCAAACCCAAAGATTCAATCTTCCATTTAATCTCAATAATTCAAGCTCCCTATCGTTGATGCTCAGTTGCTTGTCACTGTACACCTCACCAACCCCAATGTCAACCCTATCCATTACTCCTCCACCACCATGTCCATCTTCTATGACGATTCTCTACTCCGCTCAGTTTTGATGGAAGTGGGGTGTCAGCTGTCGAGGTCTTGTAATTTGCTTCAACTCCAAGTTCGGCTCAATGGGTGCAATTGGCTCATCATACGGCTAAAATGGAGATGGATCCTTTTCGCACTGTTTTTATTTTCTTGATAATTCAAGTCAGACTGAGTGTTTGTGATTAATGAGAAAAAACTGTTTGGTTATTCAAATCCATTGGTTTGGTATAGTTTTAATATTTGGTTCTATTTAAATATTGATCTGAATAATAAACATTTTCTAAAATTGAAATTAAATGTCTTATTCATTCAATATAATTTGGTTCAAATTTTAGTTAGATTTCAATTATTTATGTTTCAATTATTTTAGGTTGCGATTTATCTAGAATCTGTAATTTATCTTAATGGTTCCTGTAAGATCTTAATGTATTTTCTTAGACCCTTATGAGCTTTCTATATTTTCAGATTCAGACCAAGTAGATATTCTATAAGATTTCTGTTCTCAGTACTATTTTTGGATTCAATCCCCTTATAATAAAATTTAATTTATAATAAAAATAAAATGATATACCATTTCCCAATCTGCAAGTTTGCCACCAACACGTTTTTCCTAAGTAATAAAAATCCATCAATCAGTCCATTTTGACGAAATTACATGGCACCACATGAAAGCATCTTCCTACTTTAGCATGTCTTATTCCAATCAAATGACAGCTAGCATTTTCTTAAAAAATCAATTTCTAAATACATATTTTCAAAATATGAAAATTTCGATTATTTTCAGATTGAAGTATTTTTATATTAAATTAAATTTAAATTATATTTTTGATAAATTAGGTTTTATCATTTTAAATTACAAAAGAGACGATAAGATCATCATCAAGTCCATATACATAAATAAATTAAGATTGTTTTTAGATTTTGAAGTGAATTGAGTTAGTCATTCATAATTTTAATATTTTCAAATAAAAAATGTCAATTTATTTTTAAAATAAAACTAAATATTTTGAATAAGTCAATCGTATCAATTCAAATTGATCAATTGGTCTAATTAGAATTGAATTGAATTCAAATCATAAATTTTAGCATTGGGTTTAAATTGTTTATGGTTTTCTTTTAAATTAAGTTCGATTTGAATAACTTTTTATAACTAAATTTAGATCAATTTTTTGAATTAAATAAAAAATTATTACCTTTATCTGATATTAAAGATATTTATTTTTTAAAAAATATGCTAAGTTAAGGTGGATATTATCCTTTTAAGATTATTAAAATTTTAGTTTATTGTAATCAAAAGAAATTCAAATTTGAACAGTGTTAAAATTGATCGGAATGATTTTTTTAAAGTATTTTGATATATTTTATGGTTTACAAAGATAAAATAATTAATCAAGCTAGTCATTTTGCTATTAATGTTCTTATTTTACATATAATTAAATAATCGAATTAAGAAATACACATCATTACAACGTCATGTCTATTTTATCAAAGAAGCTTTTAAAAAACATGTGTTATTCTTCTTTTCCTGTCACTCCAATGGAAACAAATTTCTTTGTAGGTAAAGATTGCAGATAAGCCACTTCAGACGGGTTTGAGTTGTGTTAACTTTTGAATCGTGTTAATTTTTCTAAATGAGTTTGGATTGAGTTACTTTCTATTATAGATCGATGAGATAAATTGGATTAGGCAAGTCAAGATGTAGAAAGAATTTTAAATTAGGTCAAATCATTATAATTTTGATTTTTTTTAAAATAAAAAGATATCATTTTGAATTCGAATAAATTTTAAATAATTTAAATCAAATCAATTGAGTTGACTTATATTAAATCAAAATCAAATCAATTTGAATTAATTTATAGAGGAAATTAGATAAATTTTAAATTGAATCATCTCAAATTTTTTTATTTCAAAACTTTTTTCAAAAAATAAAATTGAATTTTTGAAAAATTTGTCACTTTATTTATAGGAATTAATAAATTTACTCTATTTTTTTTTGCTTATGATCACGTGTCAACAATTTTAAATTATTTGTCCCATTCAGCCTTCATTGAAAAAAATTAGGGTTTGTTTGTGATAGCTGATAAATATATCTGATAGATAATAACAGTTACTAATAATTAGTAGTTGATAATGTTTTGATATTATAGTAAGTTTTATTTAGTTGTTATTGTTAATTTGTAAAAATGACTAATAATGATATAATTTTAACATTTTAACATTGAAATAATATATTTTTACATATCTTTATATAACATTATTTCAAATTTGAGAATATTACAATTATTATTTTGTATTTATGAAATTTTAATAATTATTTTTATTAATGTTAATTATTATGTATGTTGATATATTTTTAGTAATTAAAATATGTTACATGTAATTTTTTATAAAATTTTTATAATAATTTAAATAAATTAATTTATATAAATTAAATAAAGATAAAATAAATTTAAAAAAAGTGATATTTTTATCTTTTATTATCTATTAACAATTAAAATTGAAAAACAGTAAAAAATCTTAACCGCACTATCTAATACATTAATCAACTATTAACTATTATTTTAAGTTTTTATCAAATATTATTTTATTAATTAATAAATATCAATTAATTATCGGCTACATCTATGACTTACACCATCACTCCCTTAATCCTTTAATAATAATAGTGATAATTTTAAAGTTGACTCCAATTTTTGAGAGATAATTTTTTCATTATTCTGAATATATTCAATTAAATTCCATATCTAAAAAACTTATAACTCTATTTTTTAAAAAAATAAGATAAATATTCCCATTAAATTTAAATGGCTAAATTTGTAAAAAAAAAAAAAAAAAGAAAACAGAAAAATCCAAGCTCTTAGACTATCTAATCGACATTCGACTACTAAATAAATAGTTAATACCATCAAAACGCTCTTTCTTATTTATTTTCTAAAGTATGCCTCAACTAATTTTTATATAAAGTCATTTTTACATCTGGACATCATATTTGGCTCTTATGTGATCACGGGCTGAGGAGTGAGTCCCACCAGCAAATTTGGAGGGAGTGTTATTATTTCACTATTATCAACAAAATCATTTTTGAATCACTCAATTGAATTAATATGATAATTGAATGTGAATGATAAATATAAAAAATTATATACTCCATTGAAAAAAAATATATTTTACTTAATTAAGTGTGATACGACTTGCAGATGTGATGAAGGGTGACACTTATCATTGTGATATATATCACATTCAAAATAATATTTTTTTTCATATTCATTTTTTTTAAAAAAAAAAGATGTGGATGTGGATTCTCACATTATTGAGGACAATGTCTTTTTCTGCTCCCCACTTTAATTTCTGTAAGCACCAAGTCCTTTAGACTTTGTACATCAAGTGATTCATTTGAGATGGAACTAAAAACTGGTGTATATAGATGTTCGTTGAAATAGTATGTGTTTTTTTGTTTAAAAAAATTATTTTAAATTTAAATAAATAAAATAATTTTTTATTATTTTTTAAATTCAATATAAATAAGTATTTTGAAATTAAATAAAAATATATTAAACAAAAACTTAATAAACTTTTACTGTTTTTAAAAAGGTACTGCAGAAGTAAAATGATTGAGCTTGTACATTATATCAACACATGATATCTTTGGGAACAAGACGAAACCAAATAGAATAACTTCAAAATTCAATCACAACCACAATAGAGACTGGTTCCTTAAAATCACCCACCATCTTCATCATCACATCACCACCATCGATCGAACTAAGCAAAATCATACACCGTTGGATAGCTGACCCCACACGTAAAATATTGTCACAAATGAATCATTGCAGAACTATACCAATAACTCCAAATAATAGCGCTAAGTTATAATCCGTGACCAAACTTACTGCACCAGACCTATCCTTACGATGACCATCTCCACCATCATAATCATCATCATCAGCGTCACCATTCTTTGCACTAGTCTTTGTAGGTGCCATTGCCGGCACAGGTGCCGGAGGCTTAGGAGTAAAAATGTCCAATGGAAGAAGGACCTTATCCACCTTATATATAGCAAGATGGTCATCTGTATACACAGTATCAGCTACGGTTGTGTTGGTAAGTCCTGTTGTAATATTAACTGAGTTCCCACTTTTTGTCACGTTAAGCTGAAATCGGCCGCCGGATCCGGCGTGAGTCTTTAAAGGGTTAGTCACAGTATCGAACTGGGAAGTTGATATAAATGTGGGGATGATATGAAACTGCACCAACTCCACTGTTTCTTGATGTGTTAAAGAGCTTATGGTTCCTTTCTTGAGGCTGGCAAATGCAGAATCGCTAGGTGCAAAGATTGTTAAGCCATTGTTCGTGTTGCCAAGTTGTGAGTTTAAGTTGCTGTCTAATTGCGTGGTTTTCAAGAGGCGGATAAAGAGCTTGAACTGGCCTGCTTTCTTGAGGATTTTGATGACATTAGTGGGGCCTTTTGGCTGGGCCGGAGCCGGAGCAGGTGACTGAGCTAGGGCTGTTAAGGTACAAAGCAGGAAGAAGAAGAAAATGATAGAGTGTGATAATGAGAAGAGACAATATTGTTGTTTCATCTTTGTAGTGTTTTATTTCTTGGGGAATGGGGAGAGGGTTTTCAAGTTTTTATAATGTATTGATGGGTGGAGGGATGTGAGATAGGTGAAATGTGAAGATTTGATAGTAAAAAATTGGTGGTTGGTGGCCCTAAATTTCTATTGAGAAAAAGATGGCGGGAAATGTATCATGTGGAGAGAGATATAGCAGCAACTGGGTTGCTTAGAGTAGCAGGAATAGAAAGCTATAAAAATGGATTGTGTAGAGTTTATAAAATTGGGAACGTCAGACGTAAAGATCATGAAACATGATGCCTTGTGGAGACGTTAAATGAGGATTTTTCAAACTTTTTACATCCCCACCATCCATGGAACTGATCGTATATGTATTGTACTAATTAGCGTTTGCAAAATTTGATCAATTGATTTGTTAATGGATTTGATCCACGTATATGTAAATAAATAAAAAATTAGAAAATAATATAGATAGTGATTTTTTTTTTTTTTAAAAAAAAAAACTAACATTCAATCAAAGAAACAACAATGTAAAGTTTATAATTTTTAAAATAAAATAACAAATCAAACGATCGTTAGTTGATTTCTTATTAAAACATTTTAATAGATGTGGTAATATTCATTTTTAGATTTAACATCTAATTGAATTAAAAAGATGGTGAATTGATTTGTTTCTTTCTAGAGATCAACCATGCTAATTAGATGAAAAAAGTCAGAACAGATATATGTCATCAAATTAGTCTCTAGAAGTCTATAGAATGGGAAATCATGTATACTTTTTTTTTAAAAAAATGAAATATATACTTCTAATGATAATTGAAGTTTAGTGACCATTTTCTTAAATTACCCTAACAATTATAAATTTTCACATATAACAATTTCAATTTTTCAATCTTTTTAGACAAACAATAATTTAACATTTTAGAAACTGATCATGGGTTTACGCTGCTTTAATATCTAAAATTAATTACAATTTCGTTTGATTATAACTAAGCATGTAATCCTATTTCATTAGTTAGGGGAGAATTAAAAATCGTATACATCGTCAAGGATAGAATCCTAAAATTCATTTTTTTTTTTTTGAAAGACCTAAAATTCAATTTTAAGTAATATTCATTGTGGTTATCATTTAATGATAAGTTGAAAAATGGAAATTGTCTTAATGGTCACGACAATCATCAAATGTAAAATTTAAGATCATGTTGAGCCTTGATTAATGGTTACAATCCTAATTGATATATCATGCATGGAAATCATATATAAAACAATTCAACAATATATTTCTAAACAATTGCTATAGTTAATTATAAATTTGTAAAAATAAATTTTCTTTTGGGCAGTTAACCAGAAAATTTATATCTTTAGGTGAATTTTCAATGGAGTCCCAAAAATTTAATTGTGTAATAGAATATGAAAATTCTGAATAAAACTTAACTATATAAGAAGCATATAGATAGCATTGCAAGAGGATGAGTCCTATATACCTGATTATGACATGATGATATATTATTTTTTAGTGCACCAAAATGTATTATATAAACTTATAGAATATGAATGCATATTGGCATGACAAAACAAATCGATAAGTACTATTGTATTTCAATGAATTGGCTGGTTTTTGAATGCAGTGACAAAGTGGGTAAAATTTCTCTAAAAGTTCAAAAGTTTTGCTTCAGGTGTTACTTCGCTGTCTCGTTAAATTTGAGAACATCCATTGATTTATAATGTGAAGATGGCAGACTGCTTTTCACATGTTGTCACTGTTTATATAGGGCAGATTTGCCATCAACAAAGAAAAGGGACACACAAGAAAATAAAATAAAATAAAATAAAGCCAAATGATAACTTGAAACGTCTTGAAAGTTTTCTACGACTACCATGACAAATGAGTATAGGTGACAAACGAATTAATTTTCTCAGTTTGGGCCGAGTTATTTTTTCATTGAATCAATTTTGAGTTATATATAAATATATATATATTTTTTCAAGCAAGTTAGAACTGATCATTTTAGATTATGAAGCAGCAAAGCCAGATATTAAGTTAAGGTAACAAAAGAAATTTAAATTATTTTTAGATTATTTTTTAAATTGTGAGTAAAATTATATTAGATCACTCATAATTTTAAGTAAGGAAAATATTATTTTATTTTTAAATAAAATTTAAATATATTTAATAATTAATCAAGTCAAATTCGAGTCAAATTATTAGAATTATCAATTAAAATGTATTTATAAGTTGAATTTGAGTTAAAATTTTGAATTATTTTAAATTTTCTTTTAAATTGAATTGAATTTGAATCATTTTTTTTATGAGGCGCAACCTATGAGGGCTGACTCTGTTCATCAAACAACATCCAATGGATCTTTATTTTGTGGCCCATCTTAATTGTTTTTTGGGCCATCTCGCTTCTCTATCTATATATGCTCAAAAAGCAAAATATCCGACATAGATATTTTAATATATTGTATTAAATTATTTATTTATTTATATTGTTTTGTTACAATCTGCTTGATTTATGAATGAATCCATTCCTTTTGTTGCATATATATTAATATTAACATTTCATGAAAAAATTTTACTTTCCCTACAAATCAAATATTTTAGTAACAAAGAACTTAAATGGACAATAATTAACATGCTATTAGTTCATATTAGAGTAGTTTTGATAATTTCACTTAATTCAAAAGAAGGTCAGATTATTTCTTTCTTCCAATTCAGTAATCACAACTTGAAATGATACACAAAGAAATTATTAGAACTCACAAACTCACCTTGTTGATGAGATGACTACCACCGCCACCTTTCAACACATTGCAACCAAGAAAATTAAAAACATTTTTTTTTTTAACTGTCACAAAGAAAACAACGAAGCAATGATGCCAACTCCAAGAACCACAATTGGCGCCAACCCATTAGACCTAACTGCACCAGAAGCATCTTTAGCTACTTCAGGACTCTCTGCAGCCGTGGTCGCCAGAGCCGGTGCAGCAGCCGGAGGAAAAAGGTTCTTAGTTTGTAGAACCTTGTCAATCTCGTAAATAGCAACTTGCTTATCAGTGTATACAGTGTTCACGATACTTGTTTTAGTAAGTCCTGTGCTTATATTAACTGAATTATCACTAGTTGATATGGTCATCGGATACCGAGCATCGGAACCCGCCAGTGTCTTTACTGGGTTGCTAAGTGTCTGGAAGTCTGAAATTGATAGAAATCTTGGTAATACATGGAACTGAACAAACGCCAGTTTTTCTCTGTCTTTTAAAGAGCCAATAGCGCCTGCTTTAATGTTTGAAAATGCTGTATCGGTTGGTGCCAAGATGGTTATGCCGTCGGTTGAGCTGTTGAGTTGGGAGATTAACTGGGTGTCTACATGTGTGCCCTTTATGAGCCGGACGAAGGCTGTGAAGTTGCCTGCTTTTAGTAGGATTGGAATGACGCCAGTAGGGCCAGGTGGTGGGGGTAGGCTTTTTGGGTGGTAGGATTGGTGGTTTGATGCCGGTGGTTGTGCTGGAGCCGCCGCTGGTGACGGGGACGGTGGCTGGGATAGGGTGTTGGTGCAATGGAGGAAGAGAAGGAGAAGTGGGAATAACATAAGTGAAGGTTTCATTTTTACTTTGCACTCCGTGTTTGATGGGCGAAGAGGGTGTTAATGAGGGTTTTTATGATGGTGAAATTAGGTGTTATGTGCAATTTTGTACCTTATCCATCTTTATAAGTTCGAAAATTAAGTGTTTCTACCTATGCATGCTAGTATCCTATCCTACTTAAAAAGGTAGAGGATTTTAGCGGACAGGGATGTGATGCTGTTGGAGCAACTAGTTAGCTTACTTGGGAAAGCAGGAAAAGAAGATATGAGACAATTTGTCAAGTGGGTGTGCAGGCAAAATTAAAAAGCATGTGAATGATATTGAAATGTAGTTGGTTGTGTATCACAAGCTCTCAACATGGTTAGTGACCTTAAATGCACAATTGTTTTCAGCTTCTGCCAAAGAAATTGATAACTATTCTAGTCAATATGGGCTAGGATAGTCAAACCAATATGAATCGGTTCAAATCATCCATAAAAGGCCATTCGGCCCATAAAAAATATATTCCTAAAGAAGCAAAAATTCCTAACTCTACAATTTAGGAAGACACATTAGTTCTTATTATTCCTAAAATAATAAGAAAATTTTTTAAGTCTCCTATATAAGAGCTATACTTTATATCTAATACCTTCTCCGCATGTATTTTACATTCGATAATTCTTTCAACTAACTTTAGCATTGTCAAAGTAAATATTTGGAATAGTCCGCATCTATTTCATATGAATTTATTTATTTTTTTTGCTAGCATATGGAAGTTAATGAATCTAATAACTTGTGTAATACTCTATATATATGCATTATTTCATAGATTACCAAGAAAATGTTTCGCATACTTTTTTCTAATATATCAGAATTTTAAAAGGAATGGCAGTATTAGAAACTGAAACTTTGACCTTTTGCACTATGGGACTTGCAGTTGACTGTTAAGCAACAAGTGCGGTAAGTTTCAAAGTCTTTTAGATACATTTTCATACATTGTCATGATGTAGATGTAAGAATTTATTCAGGATCTAGTACATGAATTTAGAACATCATTTATGATTAAGCGGAAGTAAAATTGTGTACCTATTTATGCAGTAGATCTGAAAATGAAAACAAGTTGTATAACTTTTTACGCGTTGGATTCTAAATTGTTCCGCACCATTATTTCGATCACTGAAAATACATACATACATACATATATATATATATATATATAATTGTTTTCTTTCAATTGATAAGCTCATTATATTGCAATTAGAGTTAGATGAAGTTTTATTGTTGTTAGTTGAAACATGGTCAAAACTTGCTATAATTGCATCAACAGAAGATTTAATATACCAGTGTTACGTCCCAAAAATCACATTGATTGACATATTCAATAACTTGTTAAAGAACAATCTTAATTACGAAAAGAACTTAGCAAAAAATGGCAATTATTCAAGGCCCTATTTAATAATCACCGATACTCTTAAAATCATACAACAGTAAAAAGAAACTGACCCCAATTCTAATACATACATCATTCACAGAAAGAACATCTGGAATTTCATAAAAACAACATGATAACAACTACACCAAGTTCAAAGATCACAAAAGATTGATGCAAAACCAAACTATCTGCACTAGAAATATCCTTAGGATCACCATCGGAACTCTCCGCTGGAATTGCTGGAGTGGGCGCAGGAGCGAAAAGGTTGAGAGGAAGGAGTACCTTGTCAATCTGATAAATAGCAACCTGCACCTTGTTATTTACGTATATAGTGTTAGTTATAGTTGCATAGTTAAGTCCTGTAGTTATATTCACTATATTTTCAGTGACTGTTATGTTGAGTACTAGATGGCTGCTTGATCCTGCAAGTGTCATGACGGGATTACTAACAGTATCAAACTGGGAAAATAAAAGGAATTGAGTCAGGACATGAAACTGCACTAGCTCCACCTTTTCTTGATCTTTTAGGGAGTTTAGGGTAGTGCGTACAAGGCTAGAAAAGGCAGTATCAGTTGGGGATAGGATGGTTATGCCATCACTTGAGCTTTTGAGTTGAGAAGACAGTTGGATATCAACATGGGTGGATTTTATAAGGTGGATAAAAGATGTGAAATTGATTGCCTTTTCAAGTTGTTTGAAGATGTTGGCTGGTCCAGGAGGCGAAGGTGCTGCAGTTGGTGATTGCTGGGATAGTGTTTTGGTCAAGAGGAGGAGAAGAGAGCATGTCAAGAGAGAACGTTGAATCATCTTTCCTGGTGTAGTGATGGCCTGTCTTGCTATATTGAATAACCTTTGAAACGTTGCATTCATTTATTTTGGTAGAGAGGGAAATAAGTTAGGTGTAATGTACAATTTTTGGTCACATAAAACTTGGTAGATTGTTGATGGTACCTTATCTTTCACTCAGAAGGGGGAGGGTAACCATGGAGAGAGAGAGGTATGATACTGCTTTAGCATCTCGTTTGCTTCTAAAAGCGAGGAAAAGAGGGAATTAAATTTAATGTTGGTGCCATAGGCAAATAGTAAAGAATGCGTGTTCTTAAAATTTTAAGCAACTTGTTCTTGTTACTCGTCCTAAAGAAAGTGCAAAGTTCTTTCCTTTGTCACCATCAGTTTGTCCAACAAATTCCAGTTGTACTGCCTCAATTTCTGTTGCAGCAGGATTCAAGGAAGAACGATAGGGGAAATTATACAATGCTACTTGTGAAATGCATGTTCACTCACATAATTATGAGATCTGTTCTATATTATTTTTATGTGAATCATATAAAATATGAGAATAATGTGCATCATATTTTGTGCTCCGAGGCACTAAAAAATATCCTTAAGGATATAATAAATATTACAGTATCATATATGATATTTTATTATGATACCACAGTTAATATATTTTTAAGTATTTAGAAAATACATTTACTAATATGAGTAATATTTATCATTTTACATGATTGTTATTTTTAATAAAATTATTATAAATATTTAACAAATTATGCACTTTAAAATTTTATATAATGATACTATACTATATCATCACTGTAGAATTTATCCAAATTAGCATGTTTGATTTATTTTTGAAAATGAAATGAACATAGAAATGGAAATGTGGGTGTAAGTACAAAAATATCATTCAAAGCACAAATATCATGGTTAAAATTATATGTAATTTCAAATATAAAAAGCTATATAAGATTTGGATTCCTTATCGATCAAATAATAAAGAGGGAACATAAATAGCATGGAAATGACAGTACAAGGAAATCGAGAAATAAGAAATATCTCACGGAAAATTGACATTTTATAAAATATGGGTAAAAAAGTAAAAAAAATAAAATTTTTGAAATGTGAGAATTGCATGTGCATTAATATTGATATGATATACATTAGTGTTGAATTGCATGTACATTGGTGCTGAACAATATATATATTGAAATTCATGATTAGATCAATGAAAAGAATAAATGCAGTATAAAACTAATTGATCAATATATATGCAGGAACAATGCATATCACCATGATTTTTTAGAATTTGTTATATTGTTGCTAGAGACCAATTCAAAACTAATGTACTTTTCACTAATCTATTTTATGAAGTTCAATGTACATATAATTAAAGACTAACATATATGTAGTTAATAACTAATGTATATATAATTCAATATCAATGTACATGTAGTTCAAAACTAATGTATATGCAGTTAAAAAACAATGCAGTTCAAAACTAATATACCAATATACATGAAGAAACAATGTATATCAATACAGTTTTTTTAGAATTTATTACATTGTTGTTCGAGTACCAATTCAAAATTAATGTATTTTTTATTAATCTATTTTATGAATTTCAATGTATATGCAATTAAGAACTAATATTTATACAGTTCAATATCAATTTATATGTAATTCAAAACTAATGTATATGCAGTTAAAGAACAATAGATTTCAAAACTAATGGACCAATGTACATGTAAAAACAATGTATATCAACAAAATTTTTTATATTATTTGTAAAGTATCAATTGAAAACTAATGTATTTTTTATTAATATTTTTTTTTATGGATTTTAATGTACTTACAGTTCAATATTAATGTACATGCAGTTAAGATCAATATATATTTAGTTTAATATCAATGTACATGTTCTATTTTTTTTAAAAAAAAAAAAAAAAGCACGCATGACACTTAAATGAAACGATGCATATTGACCTAGATTTATGTTGCAACATGGATCTAGGTCCATGATATATGTATTGGACATTTTTTTTTCACAATTGAATAATATTAAAGAACATTATTGTACAAAACCACATTAAGATAATAACTTGATGAAATTAACTTAAAACTTTAACCCAATTGGTATTGAAGTTTGCTCATATTCACATCCATCATCAGTGTTTAAATCCTAGATTGTAAGAGAGATAGTATCATCATTTATGATTCCTAATTGCCATGTGGATATTTATATGAATCATCTATAATTTTAAACTACAATGAAAAAATAATGATTGTTTGCTTAAATAATAAAAGAGAGTGCTTTTAATAGTGATTTTAGCCTTTGGCAATTGGAGTAATATGACCTATTGAAATTTTAAAAATCTTCAAGGTTGTATATATGTTTTAAAGGTGCCTATCTCAAATATATGTTGCTTAATTTTTAAAAGCAAATTAGAGATTCATTTGATTAATTGACTATTTTTTGTTTCGATTAGTTCGATCAATTCAATTAATCTGATTCAATTAATTAATTTTTTTAATTTTTTAAAAATATATGTAAAAAATACTTAAAAATATTTTAAAAAATTTAAAAGTATAATATGATAAGTAATAAGTTTTTTTTAATAGTTAAACATTGAGTGAAATCACTACAATAAAATAGTAATATAGTGACGAAATACTTACATTGCTAATTAGCAAGTGAGTAACGATAGATTAGAAAAGAAATTATTATATCGAGGGATTAGCAAGGACTAGCGAGGGAAAGTTAGCGACAAAACATATGACATCAATAAAATGTCACTAAAGGCGACATGAAGAAATGATGCAAACTGTAGTGACGAATTGATGAGGGGGATAGTGATGGAATTTAGCAATAACTTTGTTATTTGTTGCTATTTAGCAACAAATTTGGTGTAGATTTGAGTAATGAACTTAGCAACGGACTAAATCTATCGCTAAGTTGATTACTTTATGTTTAGCGAGAGAATAGATCTGTTGCTAAGTTAATGAGTTGAAACAACATATGAAGTATGTCGTTTCACTAACTCGTAGCGACGGATTGAGTCCATCACTAACTTTCCCCCTAAATACCTACACATTCCCTTCTTTCCTCACTTTCTCTTGAATTCCCCTTCACCTACTATCACTCTTCCTCTTCCTTTCCTACTCTGTCCCTTCCCCCTTATTCATTCTCTCGAATCATCCCTTTTATCTCTCACTCTCCCTTCCTCTCTTGCTCTCACTCTCCACCTTCCTCGCCTGTGCTCAGTATCCCTTACTCATTGTTGTTGTCATTGTCATTGCCAGTGCCTTTGCAGTGGTTCGCTTATTGGTACCCAGATAAATCTTTCATGATATGTAAGGCAAATTTTAGAGAAATAAAAAAAATGCTTTAACACTTAATGATGGATGAGAAAACTAACTATTAATTGGAATTTCATTAGTTGGAAATGAAGATGTTATGCCTCTGCCAGTTGAAATTGATTTGAAAATTTGAATTATTATTTAATTTTTTTTATTTTCCTAATTTATTGTTAGTCAAAAGATGTGCAAAATAAATTAAAATTTAATTGTGGTTGAGTTTTTTGGTTGATTGTAAGCCTATAAATAGATATTTTTCTCATTAAAATCAAGGAATAATTGGCAAGTTTCATTTTTTAAAATAATAGAATTTTTTTTGTATCTTTTCTCTTTAAAATATTTAATTTTTACTTTTAGATTTTTTAATGGTAATATTATAGTTGAAAAGATCCTACAAGAATCAAAAATATTTTTTTTTTAAGAAATGATATTTAATATGTTTTTTTTAGAAAAGATATTTAGTATGTTGATGGTAGTTAGTAATCAAATAATTTAAAATAAATAGCTATTTTTTAGATACTGATGATGATACGAACGAGATTGATTTTTGGATCATGATTTGTATGTAGCATAAGTTCCAAACTTCAATTCAAAGATCAAAACAAGATAAACTCTAAAATCTCAATTAGATCTCTAGAAAACTTGTTTCTAGCAACCTGAATTATAAAGATTCAAGAGGTGTTAATCTCAACATTAAATTAACTAAGTAAATTAAGACCTAGATTAAATAAGTTTGTGAAATTATTAAGAACTCACTTAACAATCTCGCCAAGTCCTATAAAGAACTCAAGAAGAGAATTAACTCTCACAAGCAATTTTGCTAAAAGAAATATTCTTCAATTTCATTTATTTGGTTGAATAAGAAGGGCTAGTTATAGCCTTTACAAAACTTCTAGAAACCTTAAGAATTACTTCC